>BQNB010135267.1:0-18184 GCA_026074375.1 Tanacetum coccineum | reverse complement strand
CCGTCCTTGAACTTTTAAAACTTTATACATACATACTCACGCGACTACACTTTCTCCTTCGATGCTTTCACTATTAAGAGACATTCTTTATAACGCGTTTATATCAGTCATAAGACCTGTAATGAAATTTATTTGAGATACCTTTTTTGATGTATTAAATATCTTGGTCAAACTTAGCCAAAATTTTTGGTATATTGAGAAGTGTCGAAACATCAAATTTTGCTGAATAAGATTATCAACGCCATGTTCTAAACTGGTTTATTAAATCTTAAATCTTTTCTTGGTCACATAGTAGGTTAACAAGAATCGAATCCCGTGACGGGATTCCTTTAAGGGGGTAGGTACTGTAACAGCCGGAAATTTTCAGAATTTTAAATGACTATTTTACCCTTTGACTTTTCGGTCCGACTTGACTTTTTGACTTTTGATTTTTTATTGTCACATAAAAACGATTACCGCGTAACCGGTAATTTTTCGGAACATATTTAAATAATAAATCATATTTATTTTTACATATCTCTCATGTGCAAATTTATTTTTAACTTATTTGACTTGAAAACAAGAAGATATATGTTATTTCTAAGTTGACTTATTAAAAACGACCCGCTAAATCATGTTTTTACGACTCGGACTCTAAAGCAATTTGATGTACAACGACATTCCGGACAACTCTTTAGTTTTGCCCGAGACCCGAAAACAAGCAAAAAATGACTGAAATACCCTCGCAAAATTTTAAAAACCGCACACAACGCATACTAACACAAAAATAATTAAATTTATATTTAATTATCACTTTTTATTAAATAAAAATATTTAATAAATTATTTAATAATTTATTCAAAAGCGTTTATTTAAAAACGCGAATGTTCAAATTAAAGTTTCATTTTTACGGACAAAGCTTGCCCGTGATACCCAATGGCTACACAAAAAAATAATAAACATTTTAAATAAGTTTATAAAACATTTACGCCGGTTCGCCGCCGTGTAAACCCAAGCAACCGCAGGGAAGACAAGAAGTGCCCTCCAGTCCAAAAAAAGAGTCAGGTGTTAAGAGGAGGCAGGGTACCGGATCGCAATAAAAAGTAGGTGAATACCCAATTTCATGGGAAAAATCATTTGGAACGCAATGACGCAACTTTCGTGTGTTGAATCCACCGTTAACTAGCCTAAACGAGTTCCGAACCATCATTTTGCAAAAATTACATTTTTAGTCCCTCTAGTAATATTTACATGAAACCCCCTAGACTATTATACACTTTCTATTTTGTTTTAAAACTTTCATATATATATTTATAAACTCAACATTAGGGTTTCTCATTTAGTAACCCTAGCCACCACATTCTTTCTCCTTCTCTAAAATTCGGCGCCGCCTCCGGCCATTTCCGACCACCTGCTTTCGGCCACCCAACTCTGGCCACCTACATCGGCCAACACCTCCATACCACCACGAGCACCACACCATCAATATCATCTCCACTACCACCACGACAACCACTTCGTCATCATCGTCACCTCCACAGCCGCACAACACCACCACCATCACATCAACAACGCCACCATCGCCATGTCACCATCTCTATAAGGGTGCGTTTGATGTTCTCCGTCACCACAAGGGTGCGTTTGGTTTTAAACCACCACAAGGGTGCGTGTGGTTTTAAACCACCAGCATAGGGTGCGTTTGGTTTGATAGTTACACCACAATAGGGTGCATTTGGGTTGCAGCCACCACCATAGGGTGCGTTTGGTTTTCGATTCAGCACCAAGGGTTCGTTTGGTTATTAGTAACAGCCACAAGGGGTGTTTGTTTCTGGGTTTTAGCAGCACAAAGGGTGCGTTTGGGTTAACATAATCCCCAAGGGGTGCGTTTGGGTGAGCAAGAAACCGTAAGGGTGTGTTTGGATGAGCAGGAAACAACATAGGGTGTGTTTGGGTGAGCAGGAAACACCGTAAGGGTGTGTTTGGGTGAGCAAGAAACCGTAAGGGTATGTTTGGGTGAGAAGAAACACCACGAGGGCGTGTTTGGTTTGATGCGAAACACCCTTTAAGGCTTGTTTGATTTATAAAAATCGCCTAATAAATATATTGCAAGTTTTGTTAAAATATAAAAACCGGATTAAATAGTAGTTTATGGTTAAATAAATGTGTTATACATTATTTTCGTTTATGTGTTTTATAATCTTAAGGACGTGTTTGGTTTTACATACTTTGTCACTGTTGATTTAGTTTAGACATATATTGAAACTCGGTTATCTTTTGCCACACGATTGATTGAAAAGTAAAAAACCTTGAGCTTTGTAAAAATGGGATACGTTGTATAAACGAATAGATCATGTCAAAATTTATATAAATTTCTACACTTAATAAATTTCACTAAAATTTCTATTAGTTTAGAAATCCAATAAAAGGACGAAGTTATATAGTCTTTAAGCTTATTAATTTGTAATTATACAATAACGGTATCCTGGTAATTAAACGAAAACTATATTTTTACAAACGAGACAATTATTATAACACCATGTGTTTTCAAGTCATTGACGACGTCGATAAATCCACAATGTACCTTTTGTATTGTACGCGTTTGCTTGTGATTTCATGAATTGTGTTTAAATCGTGTAAGCTAAAAATTAGCGTTCAATGTAGACGGGCATCAAACGATTAAATGTTTACATCGATCAAGTATTAAATAATTATTTTGAGAATAATTATGATCATTGTTCATTTATTTTTATCGGTTACGTAAATTATATTCGTTTCGCGATAAAGTACGTTTAAGCATACCCGGAACCACAAAAATATTTCTACGCTTCAACAAATAACCACGATTTTACCCAACACTCAAAGTTTTATTAAATTTACCCAAGATAATATTATCTTACACTTTGTACATTGGAAAATAAAACATTTCACAAATGCTTTCAAGTAAACATCTTTTATTTAAAAGCTACAACAAGTAACATGTATAAAATGATACTAGATATTTTGTAAATGATCATAAATCCAATCTAGAAGCCACCCCCTCCATTTTCCACGGCATAACAACAAAAGACATAAGCACACAATTTACATATCAACTAGTCTTTGTGCATCCTACTTTATTAAACCTAGCCCATATCTTGTTCCCTTTGACCAAGAGTCTTCCCTAAGACCCTCCTCATGTTCCTTGGACTCCTATTGCACCTTTTGACTAGTTAAACACATATATAATACTTATATGCATGCAAGTAACTCATATATATCAAACACTTTTAAGCTTGAATCACAAAAATCACTCCTTTTGGCTCTCTTTTAGCCCACGGCTCAACCCCCCCTATAAACAATCCATACAAAATGTTATACAACCTATACACATCTACACACATCTATCCCAAGATATACGAAAAGTGTTTCCAAGCATTGATTACCTTTTTCAAGTATTAATCAAGAAAAGTGAAACTAGGTTTTTTATCTGGAAAGCTAGGGTTTTTATTATGCAAGCTTTGATCTTTGGTTTAAACTCGGGTTTAGCACTTATTCCTCATCACATTCATCCTTCCTAAGGTCTTCTAAATACCTTTACACTTTTCATTTCATGATTTTATGTGTTAACATGTTCCTTATAATTAAATCACCATATAGGACCTTTAAAATATGTAAAAAGAGCTTTTACTTATTTTTATGAATTTATACACTTTTTCTTATGGTCATGTAGGGGGGGGGGGAGGGGGGGGGGGGGGTTGCTATATATATCATGGAATAATGGATGTATAAGTATGTTAACATGTCGTTTAAGTATAAACATGTTTATGTATAAATTAGGGATTATAAAGTTATTTAACATGTTACAAGTAAAAGTAATATAAATGACTTGTTAATCTTGGACAAATGTAATATGTGGACTAATGGACATTAGTATAAGTATCATATATGTCAAAATAAGCTTTATAGAAATTTTATAATAAACTACTAAGTTTAAACGTATAGATAAAACTAGTTTTTATTTATAAATGAATACACTTGGATAATTAAAGGGTGTTTTAATTTCGACATCATACAGTAGGCATAACCTTTTTATAAAAATAATACGCCTCCCGACGATTCCGAAAAGGTAAGAAACTTGTCGAACGGATAAATAACGAAAAAGTTACGATAAAAACGAGTTATACGTAAATTAAAAAGGGTTTATAAAATAACTTCCATAAAAACTATATAAAATAGCTAGTTTAGTATTTTTAACAAATAATACATATTTTTAGGATTCCAAACTGATAAGAATCATGAATTTCATTAATAAATGAAGAAGTTATGAATTTCGCGAGTATTCGATAGTTAAAAGTTTATAAAAATAATTTTATAATCTATGAACAGTAAAACACTATTCATGACAGAAAGTTATATTTTGTAAACCTCATAAATTGATAGATTTTTCATTAACGAGAACGTGCTCGAAAGAATCACTAAAAACGGAGCATAAAAACAATAAAATATGACGTTTACGGGTTTTACGATAACTAAAACTATAAAAATAAATTTATAACTGATGTGAACAGTAAAAAGTACTGTTCACCAGGGTCAAAAATAGGAAAATGTCAAATTATGATAACTCGTCCTAATACGAAAGCGTGGGCATAAGAAACGTCAAAATCGGGCTTAAAACGCAAAAGTTATGCTATATTTACTACAACGATAATTATAAACGTTTTTTACCTTATTAATCATAATTTTTACCAAAAACCATTAGTTGGTGAATGAACTAGATAGAATTAATGTGGGTTATCAAAGTACTATATACTAGGGAGAGTTTCATAATGAGGCCTCTTCGGTGAGGCGTAATCGACGAGTTGCTGGATTTACGAACTTAAGAGTCCTAGCTCCACATACGTTCCACGACATACCTCTTAATTAATGATAGCCCTAAAAAAAACCCGAAACGATAGTAATTATGTAACTAACTAGACCTGTAATAGATGTTAGATAATCAAAAGAAAACGAAGTACATGTACTTAAATGACCTATGATAATTTAGGTGCATCGATTTTGCGTGAAGCTTTATCTGCATATTTGGAATATCAGAACATTAAAAACAAGTGAGTTCATAGCCTCACATTTTTACACTTTCAATATTATAACTATGTGGTGAGAAACATGCTTGTTTTATAATAGGACCCAATGGATATTTTATATTGATTACATGTTTCCTAATAGCGATAACCCCAGTTGAGCCCATTATCATGAACTGTCAATTGCATAGATGTAGTTGTTAATTACATTATGTGAGCGCGAATGTTATGAATAGATCTATTTGGGGAAACGACCTCCCCGTTCGGGTGACTAGCTATCACCGGGAACGAACGTATAGCATGTCGAATTTAGGGATGTTTCGGGTTAGACATCTATTCGGGCAGAAATTGCAATATATATTATTATTGCAAGAAAGATCGTCGAGCTTCAGTGTCATGAGCTTAGGAAAATGTAATTTGGTTTTGGTGATTCTGCATGTGTTGCATTAGCACGGAAAAGTCCTTGCGGTCCTGCATATTATGATTTATCAAACCTATGAATTCACCAACATTATTGTTGACGTTTTAAAGCAATGTTTTTCAGGAGATCAGTAAGCATAAGGTGCCAAGGATACATTGGTGATTTTGTTTTGGGAAGTCATGCTAAAGATATGGTTGTATTATGTTTTGGGAAACTCATAGTTTGTGAACCATATCTTTGTAATCAAATCAAGGAACAAGTTAAAGCATCGGCTATTTGTATCAAATAGTTGTTAAATCCATGTATCAGTTTTACAACGACTTTTTGGTCGTTTCTATATATAACTTGTTTTATTGGATCTAAAAGATCCACGCCCCGGTAACCCTTATTCCGATGTGACCAAATTTGGGGGTGTTACAGATTGTATCATCAAGAGCCAAGGTTATAGAGAACCAGGTCAAATATTTTTGCTAGACTATAACCGTTTTCAAACATTGCATTCTAAAAGGGGTTTTTATGGGACACTAGTTGTTGCATTAGTTAGTTGGACTAGATGCATTCATAATTGATATACGTGGATAATAAATATTACTATATTACAATAAGAGCTTATATAATATACTTACTATAAGTTAATTTTTTATTTCATGTCTTTATTTGTTTATAATATAATTTCCTTTTTTTTGTTATTTTCTAATTTAATATATTTTTTTTATTATTTTAGATTAATTTTGTGTTAATTAATAATTTACTTTTCATTTTTTATTTTTTTTTTTTTTTTTATTTTTTTTTACTTGTTTGTTTTTTTCTTTGTTTTTTATGTTTTTTCTTTATTTTTTTTATTATTTGTAGTTTTATTTTTTTTATATTGTATTTTTTTAGATAGATTTATATTTTTTTTTTTTATATTTATTTATTTTTATTTTCTTTTTTGTTTTTTTAAGAAATTTTTTAATTATTTTTTTTTTTAAATATTTTTTATTTTTTTATTTTTTTTTTTTTTGTTTTTTAAATATATTATATTTGATTTTTATTCATTATGAATTTTAATTTTATTTTTATTAATTTACTTATTTTATTTTTTTTCTGTTTTTTTTAATTATTTTTTAATTTTTAATTTTTTTTTTATTTTCTTAATTTATGAAGTTTAATTTATTTATCTTTTTATTTTTTATTTTATATTTTCTTTTTTTTACTTTATTTAATATTGTTTTTTTTATATCTTTATTCTATTTGTTGTAATTTTTTTAGTATATTTTTTTTTTTTTTTTTTTAATGTATTTTAGTTTTTATTTATAATTTTAAAGTTACCTTATTTTTATTTTTTTTAATTTTTTTTAATTTATTGTTTTTTATATGTATTTTAGTTTTTGAATTTAATTGATTTTTTTTATTATTAATTTTTCTTCTGCTGGTCACGGTAAGTCCATGCCAGCTGATTTCTAGCTGTTACTATACTTCTGTTCACTCTGAGGCACGATCTTGGAGTATTCCATCTGGGATCCTTATGAAGGATGGCTGCTCGACAGCTACTGAGCAGGCACCACGATCATCCAGAGGGTATAGTTCCTGATCCATGGAGCTGGAGGATCATGTACCAGTGTACATTCCAGAGCCTGAGCATCCTGAGGACTTAGTGCCAGCTGAGGATGAGGCACCTACACCTCTACTACCACCATTCTTTTTATCTCCACGTATTTGACCCCTAAGTCCTAGAGCACTCGGCGGTTGAGAATGAAAATGTAGCATCATCCTACTAATCATTCACTACTCCCATCAGGGACCCCACCATTGTTACCTATACCACTACCATCTACTAGCCGCAGAGCTGATATTCCCGAGGCTGACATGCCGCCTCGGAAGAGACTACTACTTACTACTCCTAGACCTGGGTGTGAGGTTGGAGAGAGTTCTGCTGCTCTGCTTCGCAGACAGCCAGGACCCACCTATGGCCCTATAGAGTCGATTTACAGTCTTGTTTAAGACACTATGGAACCAGGTTAGTTTTTTGTCGAGAAATTAGAGAGGAGGATGATGACCGCCTTAGATAATGGTCAACATGAGGGTCAGTTACCAGGTAGATGTTCGCAGTAGAGAGAGTTCGGAGTTTCACACACGACATCACGATGCCCAAAAGGATCGTGCAGCTGTGAGAGCTGAGATTGAGGTATTGAGGAGAGAGAGACTTGCTTACGAGCAAGAGAGTATGGAGACCCGTCAGGCCTTGGCTAGGTCTGAAGCTCACTGCAGGGCATTAGAAGCACGAGTTACAGTATTAGAGACTGAGGTGCATCGCCACGAGTGGCAGCGTGAGGTTTACGTGGAAGCGGCTGCAGATGATTTGGCTGTCTTCAGCATATCATGCGTACACCAGCCCTAGAGCTGGAGTAGCGTTGACACATTAGAGGACACAGGTAGCAGTTCCTAGACTTTGGTTATGATTGTAGCTACTATGCAGTCTGTTAAGTTTTATGGGTATTACTCCCACTATAGCAGGGACGGTATAGATTCTATTGTTTTGGTTAGCTAATCCTGTATAGATCTATTTATTCTGATTAGCTATCATGTATAGCCTACTAAGTATTACAGGGTAAACTCCCGGCTAGAAGGCTCATGTTGATTTTCATTTTGAATGACCTAGTGATAGGGAATCCTTATGACCAAATAGATCATAGTATATTTCCTACCAGATTATAGATATGGAAATGGATGTATTATGTTATGTCCGAACGTGTAGTTGGGTTGTATGTTTCACTGTAGATAGATGTGATCTTATTTTAGTATGATGCATAGTTATAGTCACGTTATGATGTATTAAAATCTAACGGTATTTACTTCTTGTATTTGAAGATAAATGGCACCCAAAGAGAACCACCAAGGTCAACTCAGTCACACCATACCCCAATGCAACACCCACTCAAGACAACTGTTACGAGGCAACAATTCAGGCCGTTAATTGACCACGGAGTGCAGCTGGAATGCTGAATAGCAGAAGCAAGCAGGGTTAGAATGGCTACAATAGCAATGGTTCAGACCAAGCCAACACAAACTGCTCCGCGGAATGCCTCTTACTCTGAATTGCGTTGAAATGCAAACCTTTGACTTCAAAGGCACAGAGGGAGGTTGTCGAACTCACTCGATGGTTTGAGAAAATGGAGTATGTGTTTAGCATTAGCAATTGCACAGCAGCTAATCATGTCAAATTCGCGACTTGCACTCTGCAAGACGATGCTCTTACATGGTGGAATTCTCATGTTAAGACCACTACCCCCGAAGCAGCTCATGCCATGCCATGGGCAGCACTGAAGAAAATAATGACTGATAAGTACTGCCCGAGGGGTGAGATCAAGAAGATTAAGTCTGAGATGTGGAATCTTAAGGTCAAGGGCACCGATGTGGTGGCCTATATCGAAGATTTCAGCAACTAGCTTGATGTTTTCCAGGATGTTCCCCAGAAGAGATAACATGATTGGAAAAGTATATCGGTGGCTTGCCCGATATGATACATGGCAGTGTAAAGGCATCAAAGCCGAAAACTATACAAGAAGCTATTGAGTTTACAACTGAGCTGATGGATGAAAAGACCCATGCCTACGCTGAACGTTAGGCAGAAAGGCAAAGAAAGTATGATGATCTTTCCAAGAACAATCAAAACCAACAACAGCAGAATAAGAGGCAGAACACAGGCCAGGCCTACACTGCAGGCAAAAGTGACAGAGAAGGAGACCAGTAATGCCGGGTCCGTAAACCTCTATGTTCCAAGTGTAATTCAATCTGAAGTCCTTGTCCACCTAGGTGCAATAACTGTAAGAGGGTTGGCCATCTGACCAAAGACTGTAGAAGTCGGCCTGCAAATGCCAACAACAACAATAATCAGAAGGGTAACGGTTGCTATGAGTGCGGAGCTCAAGGACATTTTAGAAAAAACTGCCCAAAACTGAGAAACAACGACCATGGTAATCAAGCTGGGAATAACAGGGCTCCAGCGAAGGTGTATGTGGTTGGAAATGCGGGGGCAAACCCAGACAACGTCGTTGCGGGTACATTCCTTCTAAACAACCGCTATGCTTATATCTTATTTGATACGGGTGCCGATCGAAGTTTCGTGTCTACTACATTTAGCTCCTAAATTAACATTACGCCATCTACCCTAGATCACTATTATGATGTCGAACTAGCTGAAGGAGAATAATGGGTTAAACATATACTTAAGGGTTGCCCACATTAAACTACCTAAACCACCAATTCCACATAACTTAAAGCCTATCAAAAACTTGGTAGTTTTGATGCTATATTCGGTATGGAATGGTGGCGAAGTACCAGCAGTCATTTGTAATGTTCCAGAAGGATTGTTCGCTAATCCCCTGGAGAAATAAATACCTTAATCTACATGGTGATGGAAGTAACCTAGGGAAATGTGACACGATTAAAACATCATTTCGAAGCACTAAAACACAAAAGTAACCTGGAAAAAGGGATTTCCTATCTTTTTGGCACATGTCACTACTGCAAAAGAGGTTGAAGACAAGTCGGAGAAGAAGCGACTTGAGGACGTACCAATAGTTCAAGACTTTCCTGAAGTATTTCCTGAGGACTTGCCGGGTCTTCCTCCGACTCGACAAGTGGAGTTTCAAATTGATTTTGGTACCAATGTACAGCACCATAGCACGGGCGGGGCGGGGGGGGGGGTGGAGAAGAGCACGGGTGGGATGGCGGGGGGGCGGGGGGGGGGGGGGGGCAAGCAGGGGCGGGGGGGGCGGGGCGGCGGCGGAAATGGCGGGGGGCCCAGGGGGCGGGGGGCCCCCGGGTGGGGGGGCACCCCCCCGGGGGGGGCCCCCCCCCCCCCCCACCTTAAATCAATTTTCGCCTTTCCTGAAATGAAAGAGTTATCTGAGCAACTGAAAGACCCAGTTCCTCACCCTGGGGAGCTCCGGTCTTGTTTGTCAAGAAGAAAGACGGATCATTCCGGATGTGCATTGATTACCGGGAATTGAATAAACTAACGGTGAAGAACCGTTATCCGCTCCCAAGAATTGATGATTTATTTGATCAGCTCCAAGGGTCGAGTGTCTACTCGAAAATTGACCTAAGATCAGGTTATCACCAATTGAGGGTTCGAGAAGAAACATTCCGAAGACTTCCTTCAGAACTCGTTATGGCCTTATACGAATTTCCATTAAGCTGTTTGGTTTGACAAACGCACCTGCCGTATTCATGGACCTTATGAATCGGGTATGCAAACCATATCTAGATAAATTCGTGATTGTCTTTATTGACGATATTCTGATATATTCGAAGAACATAAAGAACACCTTAAGCAAATCTTAGAATTGCTTAAGAAAGAGGAGTTGTATGCCAAGTTTTCCAAATGTGAATTTTAGATTCCCAAAGTACAGTTCCTCAGTCACGTGATCGATAGTGAAGGAATTCATGTGGATCCAGCCAAGATTGAATCCATTAAAGATTAGACATCTCCTAAGTCACCAACGGAGATTCGTCAATTTTTAGGTCTTGCTGGGTATTACTGGAGGTTCATTGAAGGGTTTTCAAAGATCGCCAAACCAATGACTAAGCTTACTCAAAAGAAGGTCAAGTTTGAGTGGGGCGATAAACAAGAAGCAGCTTTTCAACTGTTGAAGCAAAAGTTGTGCAGTGCACCAATCCTTGCATTACCTGAAGGAAGCGAAGATTTCATCGCATACTGCGACGCTTCAAAGAAGGGTTTGGGCGCTGTGTTGATGCAGAGAAGAGAAAAGTGATTTCTATGCATCACGCCAGATAAAAAAAATTCATGAGAGAACTATAACAACCATGATTTGGAAATTGGACAGTTGGTGTTCGCTCTCAAGATCTGGAGACATTATTTATATGGAACTAAGTGTACGGTGTTCACCGATCACAAGAGTTTGCAACATATTTTAGATCAAAAAGAGTTGAACATGAGGCAACGCCGATGGTTAAATTGCTAAGTGATTACGATTGCGATATTCGTTATCACACTGGAAAGCAAATGTCGTTGCTGATGCTTTGAGCAGGAAAGAACGAGAACCACCGTTAAGAGTTCGAGCCTTAGTCATGACTATTAGCTTGGATCTTCCCAAACAGATCTTGAATGCTCAGACTGAAGCGCGAAGACCAGAGAACATTAAGAGTGAAGACGTTGGGGGAATGTTGATTGAAAACGCTAAATTTCCAGAAGCAATTAGAGAACAAAAGTTGGAACCACGTACGGATGGAACCCTATGCCTCAATGGCAGGAGCTGAGGTGTTACCTTGTTATGGCGATTTGCGGACTGTGATCATGCACGAGTCCCACAAATCAAAATACTCTATTCATCCGGGTTCTGACAAAATGTACCAAGACATGAAGAAGCTATATTGGTGGCCCAACATGAAAGCCGACATTGCCACCTATGTTAGCAAGTGTTTGACCTGTTTAAGGTCAAGGCTGAACTCAAGCCATCCGGATGTTGGTACTACCAAATATACCTGAAGGAAGTGGGACAACATCACCATGGATTTTGTTACTAAGCTTCCTAAGTCGTCGCAAGGTTACAACACCATTTGGGTGATCGTTGACCGGCTCACTAAGTCTGTGATCTTCACACCGATGAAAGATACTGATCCTTTGGATAAACTTGCAAGAATGTACCTGAAGGAGGTGGTCACGAGACATGGAATACCTGTTTCAATCATTTGTGATCGCGACCCGAGATTCGCATCAAATTTCTGGAGGTCACTTCAGAACGCTTTGGGTACTAATTTGGATATGAGTACCGACCCGCGTACCATCCCAAACAACAGTGCAAGCGCGAGGAACCATTCAAACTCGCGAGATATGCTGCATGCTTGTGCAAATCGACTTTGGAAAGGGTTGGGGTTTAAACCATTTGCCATTACGAGTAATCATACAACAAAATAGCTACCACGCTAGCATCAAAAGGCCGCACCATTCCGAAGGAACTTTATGGTCGTAAGTGTCGTTCACCCTGTTTGTTGGGATGAAGTTGGAAAAGCTCAAACCTCGGTCCAAACTAATTCCAGAGACCACTGAGAAAATCATCCAGATCAAGCAAAGGATCAGAGCCGCTCGTGATCGACAAGAAGAGTTTACACCGATCTAAGCGTAAACCAATGGAATCCAAGTCGGATGATAAAGTTATGCTTAAAGAGTTGGCCTTGGAAAGGGGTTGTACGTTTTGGCAAACGGGGGAAGTTAAACCCTAGGTATGTTGGACCTTTCAAGGTGTTAGAAAAGGTTGGAGAGGTTGCCTACAAGCTTGAACTTCCAGAAGAGTTGAGCAGAGTTCATAATATGTTTCATGTATCTAATCTGAAAAAGTGTCATGCCGACGAACCATTAGCCGTTCCGTTGGATGGACTTCATCTTGATGACAAGCTTCATTTTGTTAGAGAACCTTAAAGATATGAAATAGTGGGCCGTGAAGTTAAACGGTTGAAGCGAAGCCGAATCCCATTAGTCAAGGTTCGATGGAACTCCAAGAGAGGTCTTGAGTTCACGTGGGAACGTGAAGACCAATTCGAGAAGAAATACCCACACCTCTTCACCAAGACCGCATCGTCGTCAAGTGCTGCATCGTGAGCCTTGAGGACAAGACTCATTTAACGGGGGAAGTCTATAACACCCTGTGTTACAGTCCATTGAGACATCGATAAATCCACAATGTACCTTTTGTATTGTACGCGTTTGCTTGTGATTTCATGAATTATTTAAATCGCGTAAGCTAAAAACTAGCGATCAATGATAGACGACATCACACATTTAAATGTTTACATCGATCAAGTATTAAATAATTATTTTGAGAATAATTTATGATCATCGTTCATTTATTATTATCGGTTACAGTAAATTATATCGATTTCGCAATAAAGTAACGTTTAAGCATACTACCCAGGAACCCACAAAAATATTTCTACGCTTCAACAAATAACCACGATTTTACCCAACACTCAAAGTTTTATTAAATTTACCCAAGATAATATTATCTTACACTTTGTACATTGGAAAATAAAACATTTCACAAATGCTTTCAAGTAAACATCTTTTATTTAAAAGCTACAACAAGTAACATGTTTAAAATGATACTAGATATTTTGTAAATGATCAAAATCCATCTAAAAGCCCCCCTCCTTTACCACGGCATAACAACAACTAGGAGACATAGAGCACATATTTTACATACAACTTGGTCTTTGTCCATCCTACTTCATTAAACCTAGCCCATATCTAGTTTCTTTGACCAAGAGTCTTCCCTAAGACCCTCCTCATGTTCCCTTGGCCTCTATTGCACCTTTAACTATTAAACACATAAATAATACTTAATGCATTCAAGAACTCATAATATCAAACACTTAAGCACAAAACTCAAAAACACAAACACCTTTGCTTTCTTTAACCCACGGCTCAAACACCCCTTAATACATAATCCATATCAAATTTTATACAACCTATACACATCTATACACATCCATCCTAAGATATTCTAAGGTGTTTCCAAGCATTGGATTACCTTTTTCAAGTATTAATCAAGAAAAGTGAAGCTAGGGTTTTATCTTGGAAAGCTAGGGTTTTATATGCAAGCTTTGATCTTTGGTCTAAACTCGCGTTTAGCACTTATTTCTCATCACATTCATCCTTCCTAAGGTCTTCTAAATACCTTTATACTTTTCATTTCATGATTTTATGTGTTAACATGTTCCTTATAGCTAAATCACCATATAGGACCTTTAAATATGTAAAAAGAGTTTTTACTTATTTTTATGAATTTATACACTTTTTCTTATGTCATGTTGCTATATATATCATGGAATAATGGATGTATAAGTATGTTAACATGTCGTTTAAGTATAAGCATGTTTATGTATAAATTAGGGATTATAAAGTTATTTAACATGTTACAAGTAAAAGTAATATAAATGACTTGTTAATCTTGGACAAATGGAAAATATGTGGACTAATGGACATTAGTATAAGTATCATATATGTCAAAATAGTTATAGGAAATTTTATAATAAACTACTAAGTTTAAAAGTATAATAAAACAAGTTTTTATTTATAAATAAATACACTTGGATAATAAAAGGGTGTTTTAATTTCGACATCATACAGTAGGCATAACCTTTTTATAAAAATAATACGCCTCCCGACGATTCCGAAAAGGTAAGAAACTTGTCGAACGGATAAATAACGAAAAAGTTACGATAAAAACGAGTTATACGTAAATTAAAAAGGGTTTATAAAATAACTTCCATAAAAACTATATAAAACAGCTAGTTTAGTATTTTTAACAAATAATACATATTTTTAGGATTCCAAAATGATAAGAATCATGATTTTTCAATTAATAATGAAGAAGTTATGAATTTCGCGAGTATTCGATAGTTAAAAGTTTATAAAAATAATTTTATAATCTATGAACAGTAAAACACTATTCATGACAGAAAGTTATATTTTGGTAAACCTCATAAATTGATAGATTTTTCATTAACGAGAACGTGCTCGAAAGAATCACTAAAAACGGAGGCTAGAATGGAAAACAATATGACGTTTACGGGTTTTACGATAACTAAAACTATAAAAATAAATTTATAACTGATGTGAACAGTAAAGTTACTGTTCACCAGAGGGTCAAAATATAGAAAATGTCAAATTATGATAACTCATCCTAATACGAAAGCGTGGGCAATCACAAGAAACCGTCAAAATCGTCTTAAAACGCAAAGTATATCTATATTACTACAAACGATAATTATAAACGTTTTTACTTATTAATCATAATTTTACCAAAACCATTAGTTGGTGATTGAACTATATAGAATTATATGTGGTTATCAAAGTACTATATTACTAGGGAGTTTCATAATGAGGCCTCTTCGGGGTGGCGTATCGACGAGTTGCTGGATTTACGATTTAAAGTGTCCTAGCTCCTCATACGTTCACTACATGACCTCTTAATTATGATAGCCCAAACGATAGTATGATGTAACTAACATAGACCTGTATATGATGTTAGTTAATCGAAGTACATGGTACTTATACGACCTATGATAATTTAGGTTGCATTCGATTTGCGTAACGCTTTATCTGCGATATTTGGTTTATCAGAACTCAAGGTGAGTTCATAGCCCACATTTTTATGATTTCAATGATTTATAACTATGGGGTGGAAACATGCTTTGTTTTATAAATTGGACGCAAGTGGATATTTTATATTGATTACATGTTTGCCTAAGTAGCGATAACCCAAGTTGAGCCCATTATCATGAACTGTCAATTGCATAGATGTAGTTGTTAATTACATTATGTGAGCGCGAATGTTATGAATAGATCTATTTGGGGAAACGACCTCCCCGTTCGGGTGACTAGCTATCACCGGGAACGAACGTATAGCATGTCGAATTTGGGGATGTTTCGGGTAAGGGTGTGTTTGGGTGAGCAGAAACACCACGAGGGCGTGTTTGGTTTGATGCGAAACACCCTTTAAGGCTTGTTTGATTTATAAAAATCGCCTAATAAATATATTGCAAGTTTTGGTAAAATATAAAAAACGGATTAAATAGTGGTTAATGGTTAAATAAATGTGTTATATATTATTTTCGTTTATGTGTTTTATAATCTTAAGGACGTGTTTGGTTTTACATACTTTGTCACTGTTGATTTAGTTTAGACATATATTGAAACTCGGGTATTATGCAACATGGATTGATTGAAAAGTGAAAAATGTTGAGTTTTGTAAAAATGGAAACGTTGTATAAACGAATAGGTCATGTCGAAATTTATATAAATTTCTACACTTAGTAAATTTCACTAAAATTTCTATTAGTTTAGAAACCCGATAAAAGGACGAAGTTATATAGTCTTTAAGCTTATTAATTCGTAATTATACGATAACGGTAACCCGGTAATTAAACAAAAACTATACTTTTACAAACGAGACAATTATTTTAACTAAAAAAGATACGAAATACTAATTTATACAATATTATTTTATAAATTCCCGACTAGAAGGAAAAATCATAACTCTTGTAAGAGCTTTACAAACATTGTTTACATAATTCGTAACTTTAAAACGTGTGTTTATTTATATGCAAGAACTCTTTGTTAATTTATTTGGTGACTTCCGAACACGTGTCGAATCATTTTGTTTCAATTCTTTTTCTCACATTTCTTATATAATACTTGCAAGGTATTATATACCTCAATTATATATTTGATTGGTTTTCTTTGTTATATAATTCACGGTGTCGCGTTGATGTGACTTTTCGATTTAATTTATTTAACCAACCACCAAACTATTATAACTTGAAATCTAAATCTTTTATCAACGTGTCGCGTTGATGTGACTATCCATCAGAAAACTCAAATACATTATCCTAGGCTAGTGGTTCATAGCCGTTAAGATAAACCGCAACTCCTTGGTCGAGCCTTTCCGGTTTGTGTTTGTGTTGTGCTTAATATGTGCATTTCTGCCATTCATTCTACGACATTGAGGTGAGTTTATAGCCCCACGCTTTACTGGTTTTACATATACATTATAACTTTTGGGGTGAGAACATGCTTGTTTACAAATTCAATTACATGATTGATTTAAACTTGTTACATACTCGTTTACAAATTGGTTTACATACTCATTTACATAGTTTGCTATGGGACACATTACTTGACTTTATTTTTGGTCACAAATACATACTTTACTTTTGAAATGATTACGGATTAGCTTAAGCGGATTGAACTAATAACTATAAGTTAATGCCCGGGTGTTCTTGGAGGGACACCTGCGATGGGTACATATGGTTTTGATTACTACCCGGGTGTTCTTGGAGGGGACACCTATAATGGGTACATAGTGCATCGGCTTCATGAACTTAGAATAATCGTAATTACTTATAGGGCAATACATACTTGAAACATTTCGTGATGGTTTTAATTATCATGCATACTTTGAACAATTGCGGTCCAACTTTCATACGTACAATTTTGTGACTATTATAAGGGTTGAAATGGTCATACACACTTTGCAAATCTTTGGTGCAACATTTATACTTAAACAAACCTATGAACTCACCAACTTTATGTTGACCCTTTTAAGCATGTTTTTCTCAGGTGAATTAGATGCTTGGCTTACTTGATGTGCATTGGAGTCTAAATTGACAAGATTTCATTCATGGATTTCTACTTACATACAAATGATCAAATCTCATTGTATTGCTTTCAAGCTTTTCATTGTGATGCAATTATGGGACAAATGTTATATCAATTTCAAGAAAATCAATGAGATTACTTTTCAAACGACACATTTAGAGGTCGTTCTCTTGTATCTTGTGTTGTTGTATTATGAAGTAACACTCCCGGACATATTTCCGCTGCGACACATTTTTGGAGGTGTTACAGATTGGTATCAGAGCACTGGTTATAGAGAACTAGGTTGCATATTTTACCCTAGACTATAACCGTTTTCACAAACATTGCATCACATCAAACATTTTCAAAGTGCATACACACTACTTGCTTATATTACTTGCTACATTACGTGCTTACATGACATACATATTTATATAATATATATGCTTGCATCCTTCTGCGTATATCATACATTTATTTATATAAGAGTTGTTTATATAAATACTAGAACATCTCTTTAGACATTGTGAGTTGCACAATGGTCTCACTTCGTTCTCAGACATTGTAAGTTAAACAATGGTCTCT
>BQNB010135266.1:6885-18184 GCA_026074375.1 Tanacetum coccineum | reverse complement strand
CATAGTTTCCCCCATAGCATCTTCATTTATGACCATCCACATCATATCTTTTGGGTCTAGAACATTTACCTCACAAGTTTGGTCTGATTAGTAAGCCGCAAACTAGCTCATTTGGATGTAAGCTCTTGATCTTCCTTTTTGCTACAATCCTCAGAGAGTTTAAAATGCATCTAAAGTAAGCGACAACACTTGAAACAATAAAGAAATGGTCATAAGTCCTGAAAGATTTTAATATCTAGTCTTAGAACCCGAGGGAAGATCAAACTCATTGTACAAAAAGTAAACAATACTTGAAGCCAATAAATATTCTAATAATTAATTGAACCATATAAACAAGTCAAATTTGACTACATACCTTTACATTATCTATATAAGTTAGGCCTAGCAGAACTACATCTTCATCTTCTTGACTACTGCATCTTGCCAAATTATGTTGCTATCTCCATTGCCCATCCTCCATGGCATTGGCACAATATAAAGAAGCTGTTTAATATTTATAAAAATGTTACCTTGCACATTAAAAGTGTTTTTATACTATCTTACATTTATAATTTATGATTAAGACACAAAGTCAAGAAAGTATTTACAACTCATATCCACATACTTCCAAGTTCCAACTAAATACCCAAAAAACAATGTTACTATGCTAGCAAACTGGACTGAACTATAAGTAACTTTAACCATGTTCAACAAAAACAATAGCCTATGTTCCGTAATTATCACCTATTAACCAATTAGTCAAAAATAACTTCTTTCTTAGTGCCATGTTTACTAACTAGTCAACATTCTTGTATTGGGCCTCAACAACAGAAATTGTGAAAGGTGCGCTTGCCACTAGCCTTTTCTTTCTAATACTTTTTATCTTTTCATATTTTGTTGTTTGCATGAATATTATTAAAGCAAAGCCATACTAATCTTTCAAGGCTTGAACCATCTTCTTTTTTTCCCTGTTTTCCTCTGTTTGTTGTAATGTACTTTTTATCAACATGTTTACTATTTTCCCCTATTTGTTGTAATGTACTAATCTATAAATAAACACGGCTTGAACCATCTTTTTTTCCCATGTTTTCCTTACTTTTTTTTCAATCACTCTATGTAGTAAAAAGAAAATCCGAATAATCATCTAAACAAGGGGTATACCAATGATACAATATCAATGTTAGTCACAGATTTTCTCTTTTTTAGTTTAAGTTTTTATAATCATCTTATTATTTTTGGGTGTTTTGATATCCATCTTAATAAGTTTTACGATCGCTATGACGTAGTTTGTAAGACTGGTTGAACCATCTAACCAGTCATGTTCGTAACAAGAAATTGAGAATAAGGTATCGTACTAATTACATTGAATCGCTAACTTAACAATGTTGCTCGAAAATTTAAAAAATCAAGCTTAGAACTTGCATGACTGAGTTAATTGTTTCTCATGTTATTTTTAATGAAGAACATCAAATAGTACAACCTAGCATTATAATACCAAACTCAACACATGTGGGGGATATACATTAGAGTATTTAAATAAGCAAATTATTCATCTTTTCACCCCATGTGGGACTACTTTAAACTAGTTTTTCTATACGGAAAATTCTCAAAATAGACCGGTCGACCAAAGTGTATACATTTTCTAGACAAAAAATAATTGACTTCTCAAAATACACCAGTCGCCCAAATAAAAATTGTACTTTTTGTGTAAGTAAGTTTTTTAGACATGTTTTTAGGCGACATATTAAATGTACTTTAGGATACTTTTGTTTGTCCTTATCTAAAAAAATAGTCAAACATAATAATACTTTTATAATCAAATAAATTGAACGACTAAGTCATATGTACTTTAGGCGACTTTTTAAAGTTAACTTTTTTATTTTTTTATACTTGGGAAGTTGTGTAATCAGTATTCAGGGACGGAACCAGGACACAAAACGATTAGATGCACTTACAATAAACTAAACAATACTACAAACACAATTTTTTGGGACCGGGTGCATTGAACAAAAATCGAGATTTTTTTAACAAAATTAACACTACGCCACAAAAATCCATTGGTGTCTTAAGACCCCCCGGGACACCCCCTGGTTCCGTCCCTGCCAGTATTGATATATGTGATTTTGGCGACTTACGGCTTTTGTACTTTGAGCGACTTTTATACTTTTTAACTTAAAATATACTTTTTACACTTTTACACTTAAAATACACTCACTCCCACCGAAACAAACCCTCTCGAGAATGTGGTGAATTATAACCCGCTACAGCCTTTGATGTAAGATTGAATTATTTTTCATAACAAAATAATAGTTGATAGGTACTAAACGGGTTAAGCCCAATGCAAACAAACTTTATTAATACTAAACGGGTCTCGCTAACACATAAAACCTTTGTAGTCGAAGTCAAATGCTTCTTTTTACCCATTGTTTTATTATCTTCAAGCTATGAAAATTTGGATGCCAAACTCAAATGTGACAATGCACTTGGAGCTTACCGATACCCTCAGGGCTGTTTTATTATTTACGCATTGTTTTATGGTGTTTTTGTATCTTTAATAACTTTAACCATAGTTATGACAAGCCGGCAATGCTACCATGCTAATAAGAAAGTAAGAATAATCTATCGTACTGATTACATTAAAAGACAAACTCTTTCATAATCGATGAACAAAAAATGAAGTTAAGAATTATTGTGCAAGTTGATAACGAACGATGTTACATGTTTCAATAAACAACATCAAACACTACCAACTAGTAATATAATACCAGTCCCAACTTAGATAAGAAATATACGCCAGAGTATATTAATAAGCAAAATTTACATCTTTTGACCCACGTGGGACTACTTGAAACAAGTTTAAGAAAAATAAGCCATACAAATATTTGTTCCGAAAACATAACACCTTTGTAGCCAAGTCCATTGAACATAACACCAAGTCTTGTGAGTAATGTCTAACACGACGGATGAAGCCTTTTTGTGTGAATTATATGGTTAAAGTCATGCAACAGATGTCAAACTACTTCACTTACGTTAGTTGGCTGTTTTTATTGCAGTCGTTGGGATTTTTGTTCAATGTCCCTTAGTTTATCAGTGGACTTGCTGATTCACTTGGTTGTAAGATGATGTCATGCCTTTAGTTATTGTCCTCGTTCTTGGTGTACGTCTTAATTTGGCTTCCTACTTCTGAACACTCTTGCATAAAGTGTAAAAACTTGAAACAAGTTAGCAACGAATTCAGACTCGTGTTTGGTTGAATTGAATGCAAAAACCATTTTTACTTCTTTAACTTTGTGTATCCACTAGTGTGTTTCTTCCTGAAAATGTGATAGGTAAATATTGCATCAAATTAATTGAGCTTATTGTGTTTATAACTTGACATAATTAATTCAACAACAAACCATATATATAGTTATAAGTTCTACATCTGCGCACTACCGTGTTAGTTCTTCTAGGCAAGATGAACCACATAGAGACTAACGGGTCAAAACCGGGCATGCCAAGAAAAACAACCATTCCTTATATAATTAAAAAAGACAAAAAATTAACTTTAGAACTTATATAGTAAGCATGCAGCTGATGATATAAATTTTCTATAAACAATATAATACCAATCTCAATTTACATAGAAAGTACACATCACAATATATAAATAAGCACATTTTGCAACCTTTGACCCATGTGGGACTACTTGAAACAAGTTTAAGAAAAATGACCCATACAAAAATTTGTTTTAAAGATATAACACCTTTGTAGACGTTAGCAAATACTTTTCAAGTTGTGAAAATGATATGTGATTAGCAAAGTCAATAAAAGTCAAGGTGAAAAGTCAAATTCCCACAAGAACAAGCATAACCAACTCTATTCTTGTTCTTGAGCTCCTGTTTGTTGAAAGTGATATTCTTCATTTCATCTTGATTTCTGAAAGATCATAATAGAAAACTTTGATACCAAACTCAAACACGGTCATATATTGACAATGCACTTGGAGTTGGATATCCACATTGGTTTAGTCACACAACAGTTCATCCCTAAGATAAGAATGACAAGTTTGTGAAATTAAGGACTTTCGAGACATCATTGTTGACCTCTCGATTCGGTCAGACCGGGCCAAACCCGCTCAGACCCGTTCAAATCCGGTCAGACCAGGTCAACCCGTACAAACCGGCTCGAAGCTGCTCAGACCCGGTCAGTGGCGGAACCAGGAATTTAGAGGACGGGGGGCAAAAAAAAAAATTCTTGACAAAAGTCGTTTTGCACACAAAGATGAAGACGGAGATATAAGGTTTTTACACTGTTTTGCTTTAACATGGGGGGCAATTTGATTTTGTAGTGGGGTGCACTTTAAAAAAAGGGTCAATTTTACACTAAAAATCGATGTTTTTTGGCGAATTATGGAGGGCACCGCCCCCCCTAGTTACAAAGTGGTTCCGCCCCTGGACCCGGTCAAACCCACTCAAACTCGGTCACCTTTGTAACCATAATAAAATGCTTCCTCTTTTTACACATTGTTTTATTCTTTTGAAGCTATGAAAATCGATAGCAAACTCAAACACGGTTGTTTAGTAACAATGCACTTGGAGTTGGATATTCGTCACGGTTTAGTCTCTCAACGGTTCATCCAATGACAAGTACGTGAAAAATTGATATAAAACAAAAACACGATTGCATAGTGACAATGCACTTTAAGAAAATCTAGATTTATAATCTATCTTAGTTCATTGGCAAGAAGCTCATTTATGCTACAAATACAAAAGAAAATCCGAAACTCGAGGAGAGTTTTTTTTTTTGAACGGCAAAATTTTATTAAGACACCTCTAGCAAGATGCTAGAGGGAAAAACAACGACTTACAAAGGAATTAAGTGTGGGGCTTTTAGCCAATCCACCCATGAGAATTTAACATTACATCGAGATTTAATCCAAAAAAACGACCTAGAAGTGATATCATCAAAAATCATGTTTTGAGTACGGTTATCCTGACCAAATAGGATGTTATTGCGTACATTCCAAATGGTCCACCATGCAATATACCAAATACCTTCTCGAACGGCCCGATTTGCATATTACTCCTCAAATACGATTATTCACAATTCCCAGGACTCTCACCTTTCCTTCGTATAGATTTTATAGATTGAATCTCCAACGCTCCCACCACATACAGATCTTTTTTTAAATTCTTTATTTGTCGAACTTGTCTCACTTTGGAAAAAAACAAATGACAAGCACAGATTCAGCCGATTGTTTACACATCGGTGTGGGTCGAATCAATGTCCAGATCATCGTTTTGAAAGGTTGACTATAGTAGGAAGATAGTCATTTATTGGACACTTTCCGAGATTGGTTATTAACCGTGATAGGAAGCTTGTTTATTCCTTTTGGTTTTCTTTCCCGCTTTGAGAAAGAGACAACGATTCTATTTTCTTTCCGAAGAGATGAAAACTCGATGAAACTCGCCTGCTGACCCCTCAAGAGACCAAGTCCATCTATCACTCGAATTATTAAGAATAACGCCTTCAATCTTCGCCTTAAGAGAATTCAGTTGCTGCATTTCACACCCACTCCTCACTTTCCGCCTAAAAGACCACTCGAGATCTTCCTGAGCAAGTTTATGCGCAACTGTCACTTCTTTCATGTTTTCTAACATATATAATCTTGGATATATATCTTTGAATGAACCTATCCCTCCAACTGTCCTTCTAGAAAAGGTTGTACTGTACATACCCCACCCTTTTAATTATATAGTTTAAAATATCAATACCTTTTGCTTGCATAACCCCCATTTCTTTAACTATGTTCAGCCATGCTGAAGGATAACTAACACAAACTTTCTTACCTATCTTGCCATCTTGACCATGTATCGCTTTAATCACACGGACCCACAAAGACTTATTTTGGACGAAAAAGCGCCAAACCCATTACCATTTAAAACATGAGGCCCTATTTTAAAGCAAACAAACTAGCCACCCAATACCTCTGTTGTCTCTAGATGCCATTGTCTTTTCCGCTAACCCAACTTATTTTCTTTTGTTTTAATGTCTTTGTGCCATTGAAGAATCTCGCCTTCTTCGAATTCTTTCATTTGCTGCAGAGCTTGCTTTGCCCCCTGAACATAGACTATGATAAAGAGGGGTCGAACCTAAAATCGATTTAAGAAGGGTGAGTCTCCCTCCTATAGAAATAGTCTTGAGCTTCCACCTAGATAGCCGATTTGTCATTCTTTCCAAGACTTCATTCCAAGACATAGTGCGGGACATTAAACTACCAACTTGTGACCCAGATAATTAAATGGCATTTTCAGTTACGGTGCACCCAATCCTTCTTACCGCCTGATCCACTCTATTGTGATCAACCGAAACCCCTAAGAGTTTACTCTTAGCCATATTGATACGTAAGCCTGACGCTTTATGAAAAATATCTAATACCCGGGTGATATTTTCAATATTAGAGCTCTTCCATTGACCCATGAATATGGCGTCATCAGCATTAAAAATTAGGTGAGAATTTACACGTTGTGTTATCAAGTCTATAACCTGGAGAAGAGACCGACACATCATCCTCTCTTTGGAATGATGCATGTAAACTCCTCCTATCCCAAAATGAATAAAAACGGCGATGAGGGGTTTTTCCCTTTATGTGTTTAAGACCTCTACAAAACTGGAATTCGTTAGTAGGACTACCGTTTACCAAAACCGAATTACTCTCGATGTTCCTTAAACATCACCAATCCAATTGACACCATTTTTCACGAACCCAAATTTACTCATAATTATTGTCTTTATAAGCCACTTACGGAATCGTTATGCTTTATTCGAAACAACTTTAAAAACATAGACTGCTTGATGTCGCTTTCTACACCATTGCACCAGCTTCGTTTAAAATAGAGGACATCTAAAATTTGGTCTATCTTTCACCAAAAAGCAGATGAGATTCGCTAACTATCTCCTCTAAACAACGTAACTTAGGCGAATTAAGCAAGAATCTTTGCTATACTTTTATAAACATACCTATAAGACTTTTAGGTTTCTTAAAAGCCTTCACCACTATTGGCGTTTAGAATTTTAGGAATTAAACGTAATAAACGAAGAATTAACCTCCGCAGGCCGGAATCAAACCATGTGAAATAACCAAACAACCGAATTTGAAAAATCTTCTTCGAAAGATTCAGTACCTGGCGATAGAACCCAGAGGTAACTGTAAAACCGTCTGGCCCGGGCGGGCATTTTTCCACACCACAATCCAAACTCGCCGTTTTGACTTTTTCTTGGAAACATCTCTTTCCGATTCCTCTACCTGAGGCAGAGGGACTTTTATTAGTCAAACGCTCTATCTAATATTACATCTGCAGTCCCACGGTTTCTCAACCACTGATTTTGAAGGTGTTCGAAGAAGGCATTTTCTAAATAAGATCGGCGACTCAATCCAAATACATAAACCAGCACTCCTTAAGAATAGATAATTTGGCTTCTTTTTCTTATTAATGAGCCCGTGATTATATTTTGATTCTACATCGCCTTCTACAGCCCATTTATTTTCGCGTTTTGAGCCTCTTCTAATTTCAATCTTTTCTAAGCTCCTCGGATTTTACCCACAACATCTTGCATGGCATTGAACTTCATTAGCACCGCCCGCATCCCTTTATCTATAACGATGTAATCAAGCTGTTGTTGCTCACGTTTGAGAGTAATTCTTCTGCCCATTTAACAATCTCCTTATACGAATTTAATCAAAACTTTAATTCTCTCTTTCATGGAATTTGAGCTTGTTCAAAAAAATCTAACAAAATCGTTTTGAATCTGAATTAATCTTTCTTTCCAAAATTTTTACACAAAAAGCATCGAGACCAGGATACTCAGAACCCTTGTAGTGGATAGAATTTAAAGGTGTAGGACCGTAATCTTGATCAGATTCCGAATTGAATTGGTTCTGGATACGGAATAAGGTACCTATCAAAGTCACTGATGAATTACAGAACACGTATAATAAAGACTTTTGATATTAGGAACCGGATCCAGTTTATTCAGCTTTTTCGCGGATTTATTCTGGCACCAAAGTATAGTATTGTACAACCACCCAGCGGTTGATTTTCTACTAGACCTGCGTTTTGCTATGAATTCGTTAAAAAGCTTTGCCCCAACTTGGTTAAAGTTCGAACCAAACCTTTCGCTACTGGTTCGGACTTCATTGAAGTCACCCATAGTAATTACATCCCCTTCCCAGCTGCATATTTGAGAACAAAGATAATCCCACAACAACTTCTTATCTCTTAGGTCTTGAGGGGCGTAAACAGAGATTACAAGAAGGTTTTTACCACTAGGAATCCACACACCACTTACAATAACAAAATTATCAGACACTATACGATTCTTTTTCTGGAATATCGTATCGTCCCAAATACACAAGATCCCACCTGACATCCCCACGGCCTCACTATAATCATACTCGAAAGAAAAATTTCCCCAACATCTTCTGATATCCCATAAGTCTATATTATCCATTTTTGTTTCTTGAATTGACAAAAAGTTTACCTTTTAGGCTAGGCCTTGAACATTGAGAGATAAAAAATTAATCGTAAACCATTCATCACTCCTTGAGACTCAATAATAATTTCCAAAATTTTCAAGCAACCTGACATATCGTAACCCATGACCTGTCCCACATTGACCAGCTCTTCTATCCAATGGATAATCGAGCCCCCGGATCTCGGTCCATTTGATTTCTTGAAGTGTCCAGAACTGCACGAACCAAGGTTATCCGAAGTTGTTTTCTTTCTACATTTTTCCTTATGACTCTCACTATCCTTCTTTTCCTGTTCTTTGTTCTGCTCAGGTATCTCCTCCGTGTCGTTAGGGGAATCATCTTTGGTTCTTCCATCTTCTTTATGAGAAAAACCTGGAGGAGCCGAATTCTCAGGTTGGATCTTTCCGTCGCTTTGACAATCCCTCTTTTTATTGATAAGGTCATAGATGCCAAAAGGGTCCGTGGAATGATTCTGACTCAAGCAATCTCCATTGTCTTTTCCGTTATTTTGAACCTCACCATCCAACATTGTCTTAACAACATGCTCCTCTTTTGGCGTAAAACCAGGGGGAACTTTAAGCTATCTCCATCTTGTTCGTTCTTCCCACCCATCTCTGTTTCGTTTACCACTTCAAATAACGTTTCCGGCACCTCCTCCCCTTCTGATATATCATCTTTTATAATGGAACCCTCATTCTCTATACCACCATCATTAGAAATGTTGTCCTCCAATTCTTCCTCCTCTTCTTCGTCAGTAAAGTCAGGTACCCATCCATTTGATTCACTAGCCCTGATCCAGTACCCTTTCCCACGATGAATTATTTTAAAAGACTCCATTATACTTCTTCCCAACTTTGTGTGCACACATATACGTTTGGAATGGAAACATGAATCATCTTGTTCATCCATATCTATATATGCTCCCCACCTATTCGCAATCCTCTTAAACGTGTTACTAGACCACAACTTAAAAGGAATCCCCTCAATTTCCACCCACGTTATTCTACCTTCAATGACAAAATCCATACTTGCTTGTTTTATACATGTAAACCACGAACCAATACTTAAGTTTTCTTTAAATTTCTTAATCGATTCTACCAGTTTAAAGTCCAGCTTCACCCATAACTCGCCCATATAAGAAATATTGATCTCCTCAAATCCTTCATTGCAAATAGCAACCTTTAAATTTGCTAGCGACGCGAATTCCTTAACTCTACCAAACAAAGATTTTGAGACATCTTTCTCGACCAGACACTCTTCATCTAAAACCATCACCGGACTCGACTCCTTGTCCGCCCCCTCCCTTTGATCCTTACCAGTCACAACCTGTGCAAACGAGCTCTGTGGAGTACGAAACACTTGCGCATTTGTTCCCCTATTCACTTTACCAGCCAAATTTATCTTCTCAGCTTTATTCCTTTCCTTATCATTATTCGATTTCTTATCTCCTATATTTGATGTTCTCTCAAATTTAGCTAAATTAGCTTCGAGTTTACTTCGGCCAATCCACACCGTAGAGAGATTATCTACCAATCTTTCATTATTAAAAACGTTGATAAATCTAACAAAACCAAATCTCTTACCAGCAAGAGATCTTTTATTAGGAATGAATGCGTCCACTACATGCCCGAATTGTTTACAAGCATTGTACAGATCCTTTGCCGAGCAGCTATCTGAAAAATTCGTAACGAAAACAGACACTGCTATCTTTGCCAATTCGTCTTCTTTAGATCTGTACCTTACGAAATTCGACATCTTTTGGATTGAAGGGAGATCTAATCGCTCTTTCGTTGGGCGATTCTTCTTATACTTAACTTCCTGCCACCCGTCGTTAACTCCCATTGATTGAATGTTATTCAGCCAATTCGAAACAAAACAACACGAATAATCTAATTAATAAGGGTTATTTTATTTTATTTTTATTGAAAGTCCTTTGAATCTAATCGCTTCTTTCCGAAGGTCGTCGAGCCGAATAAAAAGATGTAAGCGACATCCAATCAATTGATAAGATATACAATTACATATCTTTATGCAGCGAATGGGCTTCGGCAAAGAATTGAGGAACGATTAGAATAAGAAAGGAAGATCAGATTTGATTTAGGCGTTTGATCCCGCCGGAGGAAAAGGTCGCCGGTAGAAAAAGAGGGGTAGGGTTAGTGTGTGTTTAGAGAGAGAAATTATGTAACTTGTTTTTTGATTAATTGAATTAATGAAATTTAAATTTGATGTTAAAAAAATTGAAAATGAAAAAAAAATGAAGATCGCCTTATAATGGTAAAATGTCACCTGTAAGTCGTCGGAGAGAGAAAGCTGATGTGACACTGAAAGTAAAACAACAAAACTTGATTGGATTATAACTTTTTCTCCGGAACAAAAAATTTTCGAATGTAAATGATCATAGTTACCAAAGTGACGTACATATATTGAAAACTAGTACTTATAATTTTATTAGAAATCTTTTATTCAAACACAACCAGGGACGGAACTTGAACACATTTGTCGAAGGGGCCAAAATATGAAATACATATTTTAGGGGGGCCAAACTATAAAACCTTAATATTTTGCACAACTAATGACTAACATATATAGTAAATGATACTTGAGAGTAAACTTTTGGGGGGGGCCACAACCCCCTTGGTCTTATTGAAGTTCCGTCCATGAACACAACCATATAGCACACATTAAAATTCTATATATTTATCGGTTTCATGAATTTGTTATGATGTTATATTTTCAATGAATCCTAGGAAACGACGAAGTTACTATGTTTCCCTGAAGAGCCAATAACATGGATTCATTGCCACC
>BQNB010135265.1:0-15567 GCA_026074375.1 Tanacetum coccineum | reverse complement strand
TAGGACATTGTAACACATACAATATCACTAAAATGTAATTACGATGGCACTAAGCTCGTAAAACTGATGCTTGACATGAATGGATGCAAATTAATGCCAATGTATGCCCCGTGTAGATGTCAACCCGTAACATCTCAAATCCGACATGGTATACGTTCGTTAGTTTAATCTGTCGAAACTAGTGAGAGCTACTCACCCGAACGGGGATGTCAATCCCAAATAAATCTATTATAACACTCGCGTTTACTCAATGTAATTAACAGTTCATGATAATGGGCAGTGTGGGTTATCGTTACTTAGGCGCGCTACGTAATTATTGTAAGCAATGAAAAGTGTTGTACTCGTGTCCTTTTGTAAAATGAGCAATGTATCCCGCCTCGAGATATGTAAATGAGTATGAAAACGAGTATGTAAACAAGTTATGAAATCAAGTATGTAAACGAGTTTGTAAATGCGCATGCATTTGTAAATGCGCATGCATTCTCCCCCAAAAGAGTAAAATAGGGGTCATGAAACTCACCTTAAGTGAATGTATTGATTATAGCAAAATCAATAAAGTGAAACGTCATGAATGATACGGAATGCAACCTAATTATTTATAGGTCGTATAAGTGTAATATATTTAAAGTAAATACAACAATGTACATTATCAAGTTATATCATCACCTAATAGTTTTCGTTTAGTTATAAGAGTTGAAACAATGTTTAAGTTACGTTTGCTATTTAATGTCCAAGTATATGTCTTCGAAACATTTTCTAATAACTATAAAATTAATTAGTCATTTCGTTTGATTTAATATTTTTATTATTTATAAAGTGTCACAATATATAGTTCAAGTGTTTTATAAAATAATATTTATAAGGTTTTAAACCGCGTATAAATATTATACAAGTAATGCTAAAATATTTCCTAAAGTTTTTATAGTCCAAACGAACCAACACTATTCATGTCAGGAAAATAAAAGTTAGCTAGCTTTTATAATTTCTAGTTCAATATTTATACACTTCTAGTCCCTAAAAACTTGACATAAATAGTAAAACAGCATTCCGAACGAGTTTGTAGTTTTACACTATAGCCGAATCGGACCCGAAGGCCCTCAAAACAACGTTTTATAAACTGATCAGTAGGTATTATTTAAGAGAAGCTGTCAAAATAGTTTTGTGTCGGTAACTTTTTAACTGTTTTTGATTTGTTAATATATATTTTCAATCTCGTATTTTTTGTTTCACTGTTTATAATAAAAATAAAATTAATAAAGCAACAAAATCAATACTTATGCTGAAATCACATGTGATTTACATAAGAATCACATGTGATTGCTTTAACATACTATAACAGAAAATAATTATTTTTAAAACTGCAGTTAAATTACCTTGTATTAAGCTACATTGTCGCTAGCCTGTACCACCTCCTATCCTTTGTCGGTTTAAAGTGTTTTATAAGCAGCCGAATTCTTGTCTCTAACCTTAACCATCTCACAACCCTCTTCTATTTTAAACTCTTGTATTCGGCATGACCAACAACCTTCCATTATTTTCTTTTAAATAATGAGAAATATTATCCTAGTATATACTTTAGATGCATGGATTTTAATTTTTAAACGTGTATGAAGTTTTCGAGTTGAGTCAAGTGTTATAAAGTCTAATACTTTTTGACTATACCTTTGCCTTTCCATTGCTGATTCGAAGCACATCTTGAAATTGACTAACGTTGACCCTTGATTTGTGAAACTTTTGAAGAATGCATTTTCACTCTCAGATCTTGAAGTAGTTCTCATCAATCCAAAAAATGGTGATGTAACACCCCCAAAATGGGTCATAGCGGAAATATATCCGGGAGCGTTACTTCATAATACAACAGCACAAGATATGAGAGAACAACCTCTAAATGAGTCTTTTGAAAAGTAATCTCGTTGATTTAATTGAACTTGAACTTGTTATAACATTTGTTCTAAAGTTGCATCAAAATGAAAGACTGAAAATGAGACAACGAGATTGGATTGTGTGAATATATGTAGAAATCCATGAATGCAATCTTGAAAAGTTTAGACTCCAATTCACATCAAGTAAGCCAAGCATTTATTTCACCTGAGAAAAACATGCTTAAAAGTGTCAACATAAAGTAGGTGAGCTCATAGGTTTATGTAAGTATAAATGTTGGATCAAAGATTTATTAAGTGTGTATGACCATTGTAACCTATACAATGGTCACAAAAATGTAAGTATAATTGTTGGAATCACTACTACAAAAAACGCCATAGAAACTGGTCAAAATAGCCCATAAAAAGTGGTTTTGGAACCACTCTCCGAGGAGGGGTATCTCCATGATCGAAACATATGAAAACCGGTTATGCAACCAGTCTCTATAAGAAGAATCGATACCGGTTTTCTCCTTAAGAAATGGTCTCCTTAACAATTGGTCTCCATACTGGTTCTCCCGAAACATGTTTTTATAACAACAGCCAAAGAGTCTTTATATAGATTAAAAAGATATGTTTTTATCTCAAAACCTGTTTTTTTAATCATTTAAAAAAATTAGAATTCTTTAATAAATTCCAAAACTTACAAACTTAACCTACCAAAATAAAGAAATATAAATACAGCAAATATATATAAATTGATTTAGATGGACCAAAAATGTCAAAATTAACAAAATAAAGACAACTTCAATTCAGCTTAACATAAAGCAAATACAAAATTCAAATCAAATTAAATCACTAGAATTCAACAAATAACCATAAAGAAAAACACTAGAATTCAACATAATTATCTAGGACTAATCTCGCCACAACGTAAACCATGCGCCAATGATCGCGTTCAACTCTCTGTTCTCCAACGGACGCTCATTAGTCCAAGGTACCTACAAGTAATTTAATGAAATAAAAACATCAATAATCTAAAAAACAAGAACTCGCACGTCTGCACGTCTGTTAGTGATCTGTTGTATTAAAATTCAAGTAAAAAGCATTCAAGAATAGCCTAATGTATTAAAATTTCAAACTACAGGGATTGCTTTAAGAACTACTTATAGCATTTCAATTCGCAAGGCTGGAATACCAACATGTTACAACAGTAGCAGAACGGACATCAAACAGGCTGGGAAATACAAACATATAATGATAACAATAGCCGTCGCTACTTTCAATCATGCACACATGTTCAATTTAGATAAATTAATGTTTGAGTTAATTACATGGTTCGTCCTTGTGGTTTAGGCCAATCCCTGATCTCGTCCCTATTTCTTTTTTCTTGCAAGAATCGTCCCCTATCTCAAAACTATGTAACACCGTTCATCCCTATCTCAAGAGATAGGGATAAACCATATAATTAACTATGTAACACCATTCGTCCCTATCTCTTGAGATAGGGACGAACGTTGTTACATAGTTTTGAGATAGGGACGATTCATGCAAGAAAAAAGAAATAGGGACGAGATCAGGGATTTGGCCTAAACCACAGGGACGAACCATGTAATTAACTCTTAATGTTAACAAAAAAAACCTTATTGCATTCTAGTCTCCAGCCCTAATTATTTGATTGCTCAAATGATTAAGAATAAATATCATACACATACGGATTGTCATGATAATATGTATACAATACCCATGATAAGAAACAATAATAATCATAATCAAACAAGTATGGTTCTTTATTAAATTAATAACCATCCATATAACGAGTAATTAAATCATCAAAAAATGTTATCCATCATCTAGGGTTCATCTCCCCTAAGCGAATACTAAAGATTTGGCCGAACATGATAAAAAGAATAAACATAGCAAGGATCAAACAAAGGTTCAACATGATATTAAGATAATAAAAGTTCAAACCCGAGTAAAATAGTGGATCCGATGTCGCGTTCACAAAGCGCTAGATAAAAAGTAAACGAAACTTTGTCGTGTCCGCTGTCACTTTTTTCGTCGTCTACTGCATGCTATCTTTTTCTGTTTTTTTTCTCCAATTGATATTAAAGTGTTGGCACACTTTTTCTTTGTCGTCTACTGCTCTCCAAATGAAACAATTCCTAATTTTTTATTAGCTGTCGAATGTCTTCTAGACGAATGTTTTTCTCCTCCCATCGGGACGAATTGTAAATTAAAGGATGTGTCGGCTGTGTGTTTTTTTTAGAATTGATAGCAATCTTGTTATATTGGGAGAAATCCCTAGTTGTCTCTTCTTGTCCTCCACGTTAGAATAAAAAAAGCCCAAGATGGCTTTTTTCTTGTCTTGGCCTTTTTTCTTTCTTTCTTGTTAGTTCTTGCAAGTTAGAGCAATATAGGCCCAGTACAATTCATTTCACGAACTGAATTTTCAGCAGGAAAAATCACACTTTCACATTAGATTTTCGGATATATTATCTCATAAAAATAAAGATTTATTTTTCCTCTTTCCGTGGCCTTTTGAATCAACTAAAACGGAGCTCCGGAGCGAAGAAGTTACCTGAACCAAATCATTGCAACATATCCAAATCTTTCACTCTTCAATATTTAATTCATTTCTCCGTCAATTCCGTGTCTTTCCCACCATATTACATCCAAATAAACACTAAATACCCTTTAGAGAAATTTAGCATCATATCTAATCAAAACACATAAAAAGGAGCAATTATCGTGGACATTTGATAGCGTAAACATGTATAAATTAGGAGCTATCAAAGTTTTACATAAAACTATTAAGTAAAAGTAATGTGAAATTTATTGTAAAAAAAAGAATTTTCACCTTGTAATGGTAATAAGTTGTCTGTAACATAAACAAATAGAGACATGTGGTACCAATACAACACCAGTGATCTTTGATTTGTTCAAAAAGACCAGATTGTATTATAAAAAAATGTTCTATAACAATAAACAACATAGAGACAATGTTGACATACACACCCGAGTGTCCTTTTATTATTTGTAAAAGAGTGGTTTGCACCCCAAAAAAACCAATTTTTATACGATTTCTATTATTAAAACTGGTTTTTTCAAGAAAACCTATTTTCATTCATTCCCTTCCCACTAGTTTTTTGTCATAGAGATTGGGTTTTACATAGACCAAATTATTTTTTGGGGGTTGTTTATATCTTTTGTGTAGTTGTGGCTTCCCCTTTATTTATGCATAGCTTATATATCATCTATTTATGCTAAATTTGTCCGTTTTTAGTTATTTTGCCTACCATTATCTGATATGATATGTATTACTTTCTTAGAATTTTAGTTATGTTTTTCCCCCACCCATAAGAAGTCTCGTTGGGGAACCTTTTTCCCAACTGGACTTAAGCGTTATAAGCAGCCTCTTGTGGAACCGAAGAAGATAAAGATAGTTGAATCGATTGTCGATGCGCGTAACAAGGCCTGGACCCTAGAGTCTCGGGTGATTCTTGCTTAGGCCAAAGTCTACACCAAGCGACGGCCCATGAACTAGTTATCCCTCTTTTAGCCTCGTCATGTTTTTTATTGATTATTTCTTTCGGATATTTCGTATTTTGGGAATTGTTGCGAACTTTTGTTCTTTAATGTTGTTTCAGTCGATTTTTTTTGATATAATAGTAGTTATTTGATGAAACATCCTTTATGTGTTAAGTTGGAGTGGTTTAAGATATGCAATGTGGTATATGTGCTTATATGTGAATTATGATTGAAATGGGTAGTCTTGGAAGTAAGTACACGTGTGAAAGGAGGCACTTATAATTATGGTGGCCAACATAATTATAAAAAGGCATTCACACAGAGACTAGTGACCAGATAGCATTTATTTTGTTTGGATTGTAAATGGTAGAGTAAGATAGTATTTTATTAGAATATTGTAATTAATTTTTCATGATAAGGCATGGTGTAATGGGTAAAGAATTATTCTCTTATCCTAATTGGAGGATAATGTTGACATTGAGTTGTATAAATAGTAAGTTGCCCCTCTATCTAGTATTTGCGGATAACTAGTATTGCTATTAAGAGGTTTGCTCGTTTGCTCTTTTGTTTGTTCGGAATTCTAATCAAAGCTTAGCATACCCTTCATCGTACTTGTTAGAAAGAGACCGAAATTTTCCTATTCGACGTCTCGATGTATATTGGTTGTTCAGAATATGCTCTTTCAGATATAGCCGCGTTTTGTTAGTTCTTTCGTTGCATTGATTACTCGTATGAGTATCAAACGTTTTTTTAAGCACTAATTGTTCCTAACATATTAGTGTGGATCATTACTCCCTTCTTTGTATATCCCTTGGTTTTCGTAACCCGTTGGCGACGTGTTAGTATCGATGTTTTTAGGTTTGCTCTGTTGATTTATAATTTGATAAGCCTACTATTTCTTTGGTACGTAACGTCTTGGCATGAGTTTTCTTGTACAGTTCGATGAATTTTATTTTGAGTAATAAGTTCTGATATTTTCTATAGTTTTCAGACAATAGAATTGTGTTAGGGTTTGTACGGTATTTTACGATCCCTGTTGGTATTATGGTGTCCTTTGTTTGAGTAACATATTTTATAATTGATGTCTAATTATAAAAACCCTTTGGAAGTATTGTGTTGGTGTTTGGAGAAAACTGTGTATAAAATGATCTTTGTAAATAGATTTTATTTTATTATAAAAAACAGGTTTAAAGTGATTCATAGTGGTAAGGTACGATACACCATTAGATAACCATCTCTAGATTTTTATGACAACCAGAATGAATTTTTCAAAGATTACATTTAAGACAATTTCATTATTATTTAAAAAATGAGTTTTAATACTTTAAAGAAAAGAGACTTTCTTAATTTAAAATTGATTTTAAAAACATTATTTAATTTGGTCTTTCGAGTAAAGTCGATAATTGGTATAAGAATTTCCGTCTTTCGTATTGATATTTTTTATGTGTTCATTTGTCGTGGTACGCCTGTTGATATTATTTCGTTTGCACTTTCACTCGGTGCATATACGTATTCTTTCTTTCAAAGGATTCTTATGTCATTTGATCCACGTCTATTTGCATATGTGGAATCTCCTATATGCATTCTAGCCTTTGACTCGATATTCGTTTGTTATCCTATTCCGATTGTTCGTGTACCGTTGATCGTGGAAGCTTGATGTGATTGTGGGAAAGGACTAGGTTATCCAAGATGAAGTAAGGGTATATTAATGTCAATGAGAAAGGTGTTAGGAAACCGTTGGAAGGTGATGAGAATACTTCGAGTCATGGGAAATACACAAGGAGGTCGTGAAAACCTTAATGAACACAAAGGTAGATGAACCGAAATTGAGTGATATTTCCGTCGTACGAGATTTTATTGATGTGTTTCCGGAAGATTTGTCGATGACCACCACGATGACAAGTTGAGTTCCGCATAGATTTGGTTCATGGAGCGACGCCAGTCGCGAAGTCTCCATATCGTCTAGCACCCTCGGAAATGCAAGAATTGTCTGAACAACTTCGAGAGTTGCAAGACAAGGGTTTCATACGACCTAGTCATTTTCCTGAGGAGCACCTGTGTTATTCATGAAGAAGAAGGATGGTTCTTTTCGCATGTGTATTGATCATAGGGAGTTGAACAAATTAACTGTTAAAAAAACCGTTATCCACTCCTAGGATTGATGACTTGTTTGATCAGTTATGAGGAGCGTGTCCTTTCTTAAAGATAGATTAATTTTTTTTGGTCAGAGTTATCATACAGCTACGAGTGCCTGAGGATCGCATTTCCAAAGACCCGCATTTCGAACGAGATACGGACATTTTATTCTAATCTACGGTTATGCCTTTTGGTTAACCAATGCACCAACGGTTTTCATGAACTTAGTAAACCGGAGTTTGCAAACTGTAATATGTAAGTTTTGTCATCGTATTCATGATAAATTCTGGCCGCTACTAAATCGAAGGAGGAACATGAAGTTCATTTGAAGTTAGTGTTGGAGTCACTGAGGAAGGAGAAGTTGTATGCTAAGTTTTCTAAGTGTGAGTTTTGGTTGGAAGAAGTGCATTTTCTTGGTCACGTGGTAGAACTAGACCATAACTATTCACGTGGACACCGATAAGAGTGATGCAGTTGAGTAATTTGAAAGATTATTCTTAGATTCTGCAGGTTACAATCGAACGTTCAAACCGAATTTTTTTAAGAATCTTTGAACCCCTTAACTTCCTAAACTATAGGTAATCAGAAGTAAGAAGTTTGAGCGTAGAACAGCTTTCAGACTTTGAAGAATGATTTGTGTGATACTCCGATAAAGCGAGTGTAGTGGGTGGTGCGTTGAGTAGAAAGGAGAGAGTGAAATCAAAGACGAGAAAGAGGAAAGATACTGGCAAGCCCTAAAGTGAGCAATCTAACAAGAGGACGAACTCGCATAAAGGCTACATGTTTTAGATCAACAAGATGGAAAGAAAAGGAGAGACGAGAGTTTTGTACTTTATGGATCCGAATTGGGTTCAATTGGTAGGAAGTGTAATGGATAGAGGCCCATGCATCAAGATACTTGGTACATCTGGGAGCGGATAAGATGTACTATAACCTTAGAGACATGTATTGGTAGCCACGTGTAGAAAAGGATATAACTACCTATGTTAGCAATTGTCGGATTTGTTTAAGAGGGGGCGAAGGCTGCAATGTCAAAGACTTTTGGCTCGCTGCAACAGCCTGAGATACTTGAGTGAAAATGAGATAGAAATCACGCATGGGATTTTTTTACTAAATTTCCAAGACAAAGTAGTGAGTGATGTGGTTTGGGTGATGGTGATAGACTGACCAAGTTTAGCTCATTTTCTAGCTATACAAGAAGATTTCAAGATGTGAAGTTGGCAAGGATTTATATTGATGATATAATAGCAAGGAATGGAATTTTGGTGACGATCAACTCAGATTGAGATGGATGATTTACCTCGTGGTTTTAGCAGACGTTGCAGAAAATGTTATAGACGCGATTGGATTTGAGTACTGCTTAGCATCCTCAAGCGGATGGACAAAGTGAACGTATGATTCAACTTTGGAAGATATAATGAGGGCATGATTGTCGATTTTGGAGGTATAATCATCGTTTTGAGCATTCGGTAGTGCTACCTTGAAGCTTTAGTATGGAAAGAAAATTGCAGGTCGTCTGTTCTATGGGCAGAGATTGGAGAGAGTAGTTTGATTGGACTTGAGTTAGTATAAGAAACGACTGATAAGGTAGTATTGATAAAGGAAAAGCTCAAAGCGGCGAGAGATCGTTAAAAGAGCTATGCGGATAAGAGACGTAAACCATTAGAGTTTGAGGTGGGTGATCGAGTATTATTAAGGGTGTCGCCTTGGAAGGGCATGCGTTTTGGAAAGAAGGGTAAGATAGCACCGAGATATGTAGGACCATTTGAGATCCTTAAAAGGATTAGCCTTGTAGCTTATAGGTTGAGGTTACCTGAGGAGTTGAATAGCGTGCATGACACCTTTCATGTGTCAAATCTGAAAAAGTGTCTGGTGGATGCTAATTTGCATGAGCCATTGGATGAGATCAAAGTCGACAAGACACTTCGTTTTGTCGAGGGAAGCCTGTAGAGAATTTTAGACCGAGAAATCTTAAGAAGTAAAAACGAGGAACAAGTGCTTGTGAAAGTTAGATGGAATTCGAAACGTGGTCCTAAGTTTACTTGAAAAACACGAAGACCAGATGAGGATTAAGTATCCACAGTTTTTTGTGGACCGAGTTGTTGATCCTGCTAGTTAAATCTCGGGACGAGATTTCCTCAAGGAGGGGATACTGTAACATCCATGATTTAATCAGGTTAGTGATACCTTTTGAATTGGCTAAGAGTTTATTTTGTGTGATTCTTGTGTGCTATGTGTATTTTATGTGTTCTAAGTGGTTTGAATAGGTGCATGATATCGTTTTGAGGTGTATGATCATCTCATTTTGAGTGCGTTTGTGTTTGGTGATAAGTATTCCATTTGTTCACGTATAGTGATAATAGAAAAGTAATGACGTATAACATGCATTGCTACGTCAATAGTTGAAGGATTTTGTGTTAAGCGTTTATGGGAAATGTATTATGATGGAAATAAGTTAAGTGAGTAAAATATGGAAGTTTGTAGTAGACTTTCTAAGTATAGAAAGTGAAGTGTGAAATGAAAAGTTATTTTTAGAAAGTGTAGTAAGTTGCGTTTATGTAAAAAGGTTTACCCAAATTAGCTTAGGTTTTTATAAAAACTTAAGGTAATAAAGATAAATAGTTAATTAATAATTAAATAAAAAAATTAAAAAATATATAATTAAAGGGGTGTTCGGCCGGTTTAAAGAGAAAAAAAAGAAATACAGTTTGCCTATAATTAGGACTCTATTAGTATAAATACAAAACCAATAAAACCCTAAAAACACTTTTCTCTCCCCCTCTCCCTTGTGATCAGCCGAAACCTTCAAGAGAAGAATAAAAAAAGATTTTTTTAAATCAAGAACAAGTTGGTGATTTAGTGTTTCAAGAATCAAGATTTAGGTATGTTTGTTAACCCTAGTTGTTTAGTTTTCTTTAAATCATGTAACAATTATTATGATGGATCTTTATGGTTTAAAAACTTTTGTAATTAAGGATATTTTAATCATGCTAGAGTGTTTGGGGTTTAATTGGATCTTATTGGTGTAAATGGTTAGGGTTAGATCGCTTTAATTCGTGATTTAAAGTTGAGCAGAATTTAGGGTTGTGTTCAACAGATGATATCTAGATGTTAAAAACGTGTTTTGATATGATTCCAGTGCCTAAATTGTAGTTCGAAGAGTCTATTTTTCAAAAAGTCTAGCCTCGATTGATTTGGAGTTCTGAAAGTTGGTTAAATATTGGTTACAAGAAAAATTGTCAAAACAGTAAATACGGGTCAGAATTAGGCCATGTTTAGGAGGGTAAAACCCTAACTTAAATGTGGAATTAAGGTTAGCCAATCTACAGTGATTAGGTTCAATATGTCTATAAAGAAACCTTAAAAGGATAGCTTTTGATTTTGTGTCTAAATATGGTAATTAGGGTCATACATTTTAGTGTGCAATCAGATTCGAATTTGGACAGTTTTGAAGTTGGATTTTATTTGGGATATTGCACAATAATGAGATAGTTGGGAATCACAAGATAGATAGTACACTCTAAATGAACTTAGTGATTTTTGGTATAATTATGTGAATGTCAAGCAAGTAGGGTTTTGAGTTATAAAGTACATTAAAATTCTGCATATATTGAACAAAATCTAGTTTAACTAGTGTAATGTGTTAATGAGGTGGTTAAGGTTGGGCATGGTGTCGGGGTGACCCATGATGGTTAATCAAACCCTTAGAAATACATAATACGTGTGTTTCATGGACTAGAGCTTTTAGCTTGGTCGCGTGTAACCGTGTTTATTTATTTGTATAGTTGCATGATAGGAATTGGAAGTTGCGTTTTGAGCATTCAGGTGAGTTACTATCCCACGTTTTATGCGTTTAAACTTGGGGATGGAAATATGCAAGTGTTGAAATAAGTTTTAAATTTCTGTGATTATGTGTTAGTGTAAATGCATGGACTATTATGTGACTGATATGCGTTATGTGCTACATGTTATGTGATGTGATATTTGGTATTGTTGCCTAGTCAGGAGGGTTACTTGCGGTTATCCATGACCTGAGCTAGAGGGAAAGAGATTTGGTATGATCCAAGAGCGATTAAGGTCGTCTGCTTGGTGTTTGAATGATTGATTGATTGAATTGCATGTTAGCTTGTATGTTAGTTAGCATAATTAAAATGCAAAAGGATGTTTAATAAACACATAATTGTTATAAAATTATATTGAAGCGGATTTGAATATGGAGTACCCCTGAAAACCTACATGTTTATCACCAACCATTGTGTAACGTTAAGCATCATATTCAGTATTCAGCAGATGAAATAAAAGTTAGAAAAAGTGGCTAGAATGGACCGTAGGCAGCTTGGCGAAGTTTAGTTCCTAGATTCTTATTTTTTTTGATGAGAATGTTATTAGTTTTGCCTTGTAGGATGTATGACATCTTGCATGTCATGAACGTTCGCATGAAACTGCCTTCATTTCAATGTCAGGACGCTTTTGGATTTGTTGATGTGTATGGTTTTTCAGACACTCATTCGAGGAGGCGTGTCTATACCTTGTATTTATGCATGTTTTAGTTTCTCTATATAGACGCCAATATGTTGTGATGATTCCCTTTCTCGTCGCGCCTCGCGTTTCCGCCTTGGCGGGGTGTGACACAATAAGCTTCATATTCTTAACTGCTTTTTTGATTAGAGATTAAAGGTGTGTTTGGGATTGCTTTTTTTAGGCTTTAAGTTTGTAGTTATAAGCTGATTAAGAAAATGTATTCCTGGAAATGGTGTTTGGATTTGCTTATTTTGAAAAGTTGCTAGAATGTTTGAAAAAAAGGGGGTCAATTATCATGAGTAAGTTGAATGATAAAACCACATTTTTGAAGTAGTCGCTAACAATGAGATTGCAATGAGTAAAGAAAAGATATGTGAAAAGCTTTACTAAACTCAAATAATCCTATAAGCGAGCTATTAAAGCTCATCTAAATCTGGAAAGACACAACAATGCTCTTTTTAAGCTATACACCATTTTATTGATTCTTTGTCCATGTGTTTAATTTTTCGTTATGTGGACATATTTTTTTGGTTTATGTTCACTGAAGAGATTAGCCTTTATGCAACTCATAATGGAGAAAAAGGTGCGAACAATCTGCTAACATGAAAGGTAAAAGTTTACTACTCATAACTTAAATGAATAAATTTTTTAAACTGTGGTTGTTTTTGTTTATACAAGTACCAACCAGGAAAACATAGCAATAATAAATTAGGCACATGTTGAACCTTCAATTTGTCGTTTAACGCAAACATGGTAAGTTCATCATTACGCATTTTGTACTTCTGGAAAATAATATGTTTGGCAATTGTGCAAGTCCAAAACACCCCGTTGCGACTTTTAATCATAATGACATTGATGTGTGGAAAACCTCCCTTATGCAGCTGTTTTGATAACATTGGCTTAATAGGAAATGAGTCAAACTTATACTCTGAATACATTATGCTGGAGCAGCATGTACATTAGGATTGTTTGTTTGACCAGAATGTGTTAGGTCTCGTTTGCGCAGTAGATTTAAGCACTTTTTTTGCCCTTAACATACATTTTTTAGTGACCAGGTGATCCATCAATAAACACCGTGATAGGATCTTCGTTAAGCTCCTACAAGTTCCAATAAAATGGGAGATTATTTATTTTTTAAAAAAATGTTATACCACATCTCAGTTTTAATCCTTTCGATATCTTAATGTATTCAACAACATCAACCGATAAACCCGATGTTGCATTGCTTGATTTTGTGATATTCCCTCCACGATGGTTGTCGCTGATACGTCTAGGCCTCCATACTATCACCGCAATTGCATGAGTGAATTTATAGGTCTTATTCATGGAGGATGCGAGGTACTGTTCCATTAACTCACAATTTATACCATATCTGTTACATTAAACATAAAGATTAAACACAACCTTTATTGACCTATTCATAAGCAAATGGGTCAAAACTTTCATCTGTATAAAGAACTAAAGAATTGAAAATTTCAGGCAAAGGCTGATGGGTTTCTCCCAGGTGGTGCAAGCCTTCACAGTTGCATGACTCCTTATGGTCCTGACACAAAAACCTACGAGGTAGGCTCCCAACTCCATAATGGTTTATTGCACAAATTGGTGGATATAGGAAATTTTAAATGCACGTCCTCATTTTATGAGAATTATGTTATAATTAAAAGTTTTAAGAACAAAACAACAGTACATCCCCACAACGTTTTTATGGTAAACAACATAAAGAAATACTAATACCAGTTAGAGCCCGGAGGGGACAGACAAATGACTTTTTAATAGTCAATTAGTTTTTGTTCACATAAAAATGACATCTGAACATCCAGCTTTCTTCTCTCGTTGAAGAAGGGTATTATTAAACAAATTTGTCAGATTAAACAAGTTGAAGCGCAGGCATGTTCTTTCTGTACAATGACCGTAAGGATTTTGCATTGTGTTTTGGATTTGGGTGGAATTCTACAGCTTCGGTCGACTAGTGACATGTCAACCCGTCCTAAAATGTACCAGCCCTTTATTGTTTTCATATGTCCTGCCATAGTAACTTAAGTTTATTGGACTAAGTTATTGAAGCAGCTTAGTGACTTAATTTATTATGACAAGATACTCCCCAATGGCCAAATACTATTAAACAGCTGTTTAGATAACTATTGGAAAGCAAAAAAAAGTTTTGTGCAAAATCCCTTTAAAAATGTCCTTTCAATGATAAGCTAACACCCAAACACTCTTAAGGACCTTAAATTAAATCCGTTGAAAAAAAAAAAGTGGCAGATAATAACGAGTTTATAACAGAACGTAATTATGGTCGATTAAGTAGTCCACATGAATGAACTCGATTTGGGGGGGTTTTTTATTTAAAAACCAACATGACTTCTGTAAATATCATTGTTCTGTGGAAAACTAAAGGGGGGTTAAATAGTTTACCGCTTTTTAACATTAAGGTTTTAAAGTGTTTGAAAAAATTCTAGATAACGAATTTTATGTGAATACAATACTTGCACAATATAGCGATATGCTTATCTACACAATTGATATGAAAGTATGTATGAAATAATGTAAGAAAAGAGATAAGAGTAAGAACAATCAAACCACAACGCGAGATTTATAGTGGTTCGGTAACGAAGCACCTCTTCGCCCTACTCCACTCCCCGAGCACCTAACTCGAGAGTTTTCTTCACTATGTCAACAAGCTCCCTTATGGCGGAGAAAACCGTACACAACGTTGCTTACAACCGATTACAAACACAAAGCTTAAATGTCGAGTTTAATCTTAGCTAAACCAATCTATCACAACAAAACAACTTCAACTACTTGTCACAAACGTTCACACTTCACAACTTCTTCACAACTTCACAACTTCTTCACAACTTCACAACTTCTTCACAACTTCACAACTTCTTCACAACTTCACAACTTCAAGACTTCACTTCACCACACTATTTATATCACAACTATCTAACACTACTTGGTAAGATCACACCGATCTAACTATACTTACAAAGATCACCAAGATCTAGCTACTACACACAACTACAAGATATACAATTGATTTACAAATATGTGATATGAATGCAACAAGATTGCTATGCACAATAAAGGTGTAATACTTCTTCACTTGATGATGGAAGTATTCTTCTCTTGCACTTGAGGAATATAGCTTGGATCACTTGGAAACAAAGCTTTATGATTAAATGATCAAAGGATTTTAGAGAGGATAAGTGGGCTGTTTTGAGTAGAAAGAATGAGTCCAAAATGTGAGAAAAATGTTGGGGAATAGTCCAGTATTTATAAGACAAAATAGAGGAGCGGGGTCTATGGCCGGCCCCCTTAAATAGGGTGCCGGCCCCCATATAATTAAGGGGGCCGCCCCTTATTCAGGTGAGGTGTTTACTTGACCATTTCTAGCCGTTTTAGGTCCGAAAATTTGAAATTCAAAATGTTTATTTTTAATAAAACATTTCTTTTAAATGTAAAAAAATGTTTTGTGATGTTTATAAAAAGTTTACAACATTTTATAAAAGTTTCTTTT
>BQNB010135264.1:5397-18185 GCA_026074375.1 Tanacetum coccineum | reverse complement strand
GCTTGTGTTCTGAAACTTTAATCTAGAAGAAACTAACAAGAAGAACCCTTTATTTACAAGGAAGAGATGGATCTAGAAACTGCACAAACCACTACTATTTCAAAGCTAACCATTCTCAAACAGGGTGAATATGATATGTGAAGGCTAAGGATTGAGCAATACTTTTAAGTACAAGACTATTCTCTATGGGATGTCATAAAGAATGGAAACTCATTCAAACCAGCAACTCAAACAACAAAAAATGCTAATGGTACCTCAACTTCACTAATACCAGGTCCTGTAACTACTGAAGAAAAGGTTCAAAAGAAGAATGATGTGAAGGCAAGAAGTATGTTACTTATGGCACTTCCTAATGAACTTCTAATGACATTTAATCAGTGCAAGGATGCTAAGACTTTGTTGGCTGCTATACAAACAAGATTTGGTGGTAATGAAGCCACAAAGAAGACTCATAAGACTCTTCTGAAGCAAATGTAAAAGAACTTTAGTGCTCCAAGCACATAGTCTCTTGACTTTATTTTTAACAGGCTTTAGAAGATTGTAAGTCAGCTGGCAATCTTAGGTGAAAATATTTCACAAGAATATCTCAATTTGAATTTTTTTTAGAAGTCTGCCTTCTGAGTGGAATACTCATGTTGTGGTATGGAGGAATAAATTGATCTAGACATAATAAGCTTTGATGATCTCTACAACAATTTCAAGATTGTTAAACAAGAGGTTAAAAGAACTGCAAGCTCAAGCTCAAGCTCATGTTATCAGAATATGGCTTTTGTGTCATCCCTTAGCAGTACTAATGAAGTTAATACTGCTTATGGAGTTATTACTGCTAACACTCAAGTTAGCCCTGCTAGCACTCAAGTTAGCACTGCTTGTACTCAAGTTAGTACTGCTAACTTAAGTGATGACACTGTTTATGCATTTTTTGGCCAGTCAACCAAATGGGTACTCGTATTATTGATAATAATATTGGAGGTTTTCAGTAATATCATTGTTCATACAGTTTACTGTTTCATTAATATTCTTCTAAGTATTAAAGAGTAGATTCTGCATACTCTTTAGTATTCACAAAGTTTCTACCATAGTTGTTTTGGATTTATCCAAAGTAACTTAATCTTTACAAGCTAAGGAATCGATCTTAAGTTGGGATCAACAATATTTCTCTGGACAATTGTTGATATGGAATATTGTTTCCATCTTCTCAAACCACCTTATCAACCTGACAACTCCTTTCGTTCTCTTGAAGTTGAGTGGTTGACACTTCATGAAGTCTTGGTATGTATACTCTCGAGCAATAGGCCTAGCATCCTTATTATTCTCATTTGGGTTTGCGGAAAACTAGAAGGGGGGTTAAATAGTTTACCACTTTTTGGTTTAAGGTTTTAACGTGTTTATAAAAATTCTAGATTCGACTTTATGTGAATTCAACACTTGCACAATATGAATAATATACTTATCTAAATAATCAATAGGATAGTATGAAAAAATAATGTAAGACAAGAGATATGGGTAAGAACAATCAAACCACAACGTGAGGATTTATAGTGGTTTGGTAACGAAGCACCTCTTCTCCCTACTCTACTCCTCGAGCACCTAACTCGAGAGTTTTCTTCACTATGTCAACAAGCTTTGTTATGGCGGAGAAATCAACAAGCTTTGTTATGGCGGAAAAAACCTTACACAACTTTCGCTTATCTTGATTTCCGACACTAAGCTAGATGTCGAGTTCTAATTTTAGTTAGAACCAATCTACCACAACTTCACAACTTCACTACAAAACTTGACTTCATGACTTGATCACGACTACACAACTTCTTCACACCTTAGTTTTCTTCACACCACTACTTCACCAAGCCACTACTATAATCATACCTAACTAACACTACTAGGAAAGATCACCAATATCTAACTATACTTACAACAATCACCAAGATCTAACAACTATACAACTTTACAAGATTTACAAATGATTTACAAGTTATGATATGGATATAATAAGATTGCAACAAAACACAAAGGTGTAATACTTCTTCACTTGATGATGGAAGTATTCTTCTCTTGCACTTGAGGAATTGAGTTTGGATCACTTAGAAACAAAGCTTTATGATTAGATGATCAAAGGATTTTAATGAGATGTGTGGGCTATTTTAGAACAGAAAGAATAAGTGCAAAAGGTAAGAAAATAGTGGGGAAAAGTCCAGTATTTAAAGGACAAACTGGAGGAGCGTCTACCTATGAGCGGTCCCCTTAAATATGTGGGAGGTCCCCTTAAAATTAAGGAGCCGCCCGTGTATTTAAGGGGGCCGTCCTAGACTAGGGGCTCCTTAGTTTGTCTTTTGTGTGGGGGGGATTTTTTGGAACTTTTCTCGCCGTTTTAGGTCCGAAAATTTGAATTTCAAAATGTTTATTTTGAATAAAACATTTCTTTTAATTGTAAAAAATGTTTTGTAATTGTAATGTTATAAAAATGTTTACAACATTTTTATAAAAGTGTGAGGTTGAATAAAAATTTTCTTTGTTTCATAAATGCATTAAGCATTTATTTTATCATTCTTAAAGTGATAAAATTTTCGAAATGAAATTACTACAATTTACTTGTTTACGTTTAATTTTACAATTGAAGCGTTTTATATTTTGTGATTATCAAAATTTTAAAAATATGAAAAATATTAATAATATTTTTAGGCATATTTCTTATCAACACAATCTTATCGATCAAAGCTCTTGCAAAACAACCATTGAGGAAACCCTTTTAAATATTAAGGAACCTGTTTAACATGCAAACCAACCCAAACTACAATGTAAACAATTATTTTTTAAGTACATTATTGTATGAAATATATCTTTTTATGAAGGAAAAATTTGAGAGCGAAATTTTGTTATTAGGATCTCTATGGCCTTATCAGATTACTCGTAACTGACCACACGAAGTTGTTTTATATTTTAAATACACTATATATACAAAGAAAATAACTAAGAGAAGCAACGTTCCAACCTCACATGGGAGCAAGGTCCTTTCGAATTGTCTGAGTGCACGAGGACTAGAGTAATTGCATAGCGGTGGGGTGGCATAGGGTGATAGACAGCGGCATAAAAGTTTTCTAACTATTTTTGCAGACAGCAGAATTGGGAAGCAAGGATTTCAGAGTTTGGATAGTCAAAATTTGGTCCCTTAAATCAACGATTCACAATTCTAGCTGTTGTTCTCTTTAAAGTGTTTGGTTAAACACTTTTATGGCACTTGATATAATTTAAAGCACGAACAAGAAAACAATTAAGTAAGATTTACAAATATGTTTTATGAATAACAATCTTAATCATTAGTTGAATACAAAATATAGCGATTTCTTTGCTTAACTTAAATACTAACTAACCAAAGTAGGCATTTATGTACGAACTTATAACAATTTATATGTTTTCTTAATGTTTATCACATAATGTTTCAAAGAGATGAGCATCTTCGAGACAGCTTTATAGACAAAGATCTATGTGGATACTCATGGCTTATAGGGACGTGTCAAGCATTTAACTATGTAATACATTGCTACCAACTTATATTAATATTTTTATTATTAGAATGTGTCAAATCCCACTTAATAAAACAATGTTGACAATTATTCTTACCTTTATATGAACTTTATACATAAAGTGTTTTAAGCTTTGTTTTCTAAGTATCTTATTTCTCAACGTCTTTGATGTTGACTAGATTAAGTAAGTCAGTGAGACATTGTTAAATCTCAGATATCTTACTGAGTCCATCATCTTCTTTAATCAAAGACTTCAACTAATACTACTTTCAGTAAATGGAACACTTTTTTTTTCTTAATCTCTCTGAGAACTTCTTAAGACAATGACCCGCTGATTGTTTATCATTTGGGGACTAAATTTACACTTAAGATTAATTTTATGTTCACTCTAGTCAGAAGACAATACCATTGATTTGGCTCAACACTAGCGCAACATTGCTTGCACTTCAGACTATGATGATCCATTATAGGCAACGATCGAGAGTACCTACAAAAGAATCTAATGTTTATTCATTTGGTGATGTGATATTTATAAGAAAATTAAAGGTAGCCAACATCATGAAATTAATAGTTGTTTCAATCATGCAAGTGCAGTTGCTTTGTGGTCACCTAGTGTTATTTATTTTCATTACAAACAACTCCAGTTGTCGAAGAAGAGGTTTTAGATTACAAGATCCTAGGAGACATTTATAAGATAAAATGAATAGATGATGGCGTACAAAGAGAAGCAAATGAGTTTATATTTATAGTACTCAGTGATTAATACCTATTTTTGTTGATAAGTTGATATAAGGGACAAATACCTATAACAAATGTGTTAAAGACATCCATTTGACATATACATGTCCAAGAGTTTTTAGTTTGAGCATCATATCCATAGTCCCTTTCATACTCAAACGTGCACAATGTGTAACTTTAAAATGAAAATCTATTAGACCATGATTATTGTTGGGAGGTGTGGCCCAGAATAGGGTTGAGATAATCAATTACCAAACCTACTATCTAATGAAATGGCTGCCGGATTATCACTTGAATCGTGTAATCACTTTTCAAAGTAAACATAGTTCAACCCTAATTCCTAGGTATCACACGAATATCAACTTGGGATGTTAGACCAATATGATTTCTTGGTTGAGGCAACAATCAAGAACCTTAGCGCATCCAAGTGTTTAGGTTTATGTGTATGTTTTCACGCAGTTAACAGCTTGTAATTTTGGTGTATCTCACAAGTAGTATGTGACGCATCCTTAGATATAGAATACACAAAACCCTAGTAAAAGAGTTGTGAGAGATTATAGGAATATAAACTCTCCACACATAGCCTCCTTGATTTCAAGACTTAGTGGTGCACAGTGACCTATACTAATCATGTCATTATATGTGATTACTACTTACCATAAAAGAAACGTCAATAGCAGCTATACGTCAGTGAATTCCTATCCATAGGGTTTTTCATTCGGTGTCCTGAAGCATCAGCTTAGCCGCTGAGTAGAGCCTTACCCGCGATGGTTCAATACAGAAACAACCTCTGATGAGACTAACCCTGGATTTACTCTCGGATGATGACCTTCAGCTTAACTTACATAGTGATTACAAAGCTGATTGCCAACAGTCCTTCAGAATTGAATGTCCTTCAGTCCTAGAGTCTCACTCCCAGAGGAGTTAACTCACTGAAGTTCATCAACGACTAGAATTCTCTTAACCACTATCTGAGCCAGCGGGTGTTTAGGGCCTCTGGAGTTACACTCCGTACCTCATCCCAGATAACGGAATGAACAGATGCTTACAATTGACAAATTTCCAAACCATTCTCCCCAATTTTGATACAATTCCTTTGCATGAAAAATAACACATAATCAAACAAGTGCAATAATGAAAATTCCATAAGGATTGAATTTCATCTTAGTAAATACACGTTCAAATATTCAAGAATCGGGGTGTTATAAGAATTAAACCCTTGAACCCATTTGAATACCTGAAGATAAAATAAACACAAGTTTTCAAACACTAAACGCTCCTGACACTATTACATAGCCCATAGTTTCCATATCCATTCAATAAATTTAAAAACTCAAAGTCCATGATCCTTGAGCGCAAACCCCAACATTTACATAGGTGGTTCCTCTTTATTCATGCTCTTGCTTGGCACTTTTTCAAAGAAATTAATCATTAAGAAGTTTGCAACTTCATCCTCCTTTCAGCAGGTTCCAAGCACATCCCTGGGATGAATTGTAAAACATGTGCTTCAGCCCTCTGAATGTTTAGCTTTCCACATTGAACTCAGCTGCCAAGTTTCCTCAGCAGGAAGTTGGGTGTCCTAGCATTCAGCGACTTAGTTGGACTTTAATCTCATCCCTTCAGCAGACTTTATAACCAAATCTCTAGCCAGACCCTTCGTCAAGTCGGCTAGGTTTTGTTGAGACCTCACAAACTCTATGGATACCACCCTATTTGTGATTATCTCATGAATCATGTTATGTCTAACACCTAGGTGTCTGAAACTTCCCATTGTACATCTGGCTATAAGCCTTTGCCAATGTAGCATACTATCACACATATAAAAATAGGTGCCATATGTTTACCACAGAATGAAATCTCTAGGGCAATTTATTTACCATTTTGCTTCCTTACCACACTGCCAAGAGCTACAAATTCATATTCCGTGTAGAACCATGATACAAGTTTGCTTCTTGGAAGCCTACGAGAAATTGCACCACACCAAGCAGGAATACCTCAGCCACGGTAGAACGATTATCTCAGTGTTGCTGATCCTACTTGCATCAGTGAACTTCCAACACTGAAGGATAACTAGAGTATACCAGTCTATAGTCTATGGTTTTCTTCAAGTACCTCAGTACCCTTTGAATTGCTTGCCAGTACTGAGTACCAGGGTTACTAGTATACCTAGCTCATTTTTTCCCACACAAATCAATGTCAGGTCTGGTACAAGTTATGGCATACATTAAGCAGCCAATCACTCTAATATACTCAGTTAGTTTATAGCCACACCTCCTGCGGGCATTAGCTCTCATAAGTATCCAAAGTGTACTAAGCTGGAGTGCAATCTATATTGTGAATTTGAAATGAAAATTTACTACTAATTACTTGTTTAAGTTTAATTTTACATTGAACGTTTTTATATTTTGTGATTATCAAAACGTAAAAATGTGAAAAATATTAATAATGTTTTTAGGCATTATTTCTATCAACAGACACATCAAAACCCTAAATCAAAAAAACCCTTTACCAAAAAAACAAACACACCTCACAAAAACCCTTTACAAAAAAAAACATGTCGACAAGAGTATACAGGTTTCAAACCCTGATTTAAACTTTTATGTCATTTTAATTTTCTCTAATTCATGTTGTGTGACATATTTATAAACATGGACAAGTCTTGGATGGGAACTAATAGGACCAACAGATCTTATATTGATGGAGTAGCAGCGTTTATTGATTATGCAGTACTCAACTTTTAGAAGATGAGGAACATCGACCCACGAGGTAATAAACAACATCTTTTAATGCCATGTCCGTGTACCAAATGTTTAAACAACATAGAGCATAAAGTGGAGGAAGTGCAGTTCTATTTATTCAAAAAGAGATTGATCTAAGCTACACAAAGTGGAGTAAACAAGGACAAAATGATGAGCCGTCAATAAGTGCCCCAAAACCTGTTAATGCTACAACAGAGTTTGTTGACGACGCGGATTTTGCTTCAGATATTCCAACAGATGGCCCAGCAACAGTAGAAATGGTTAATGCTACAAAAGATAATTTTGATGAGGATGACCTTGTCAAGTTTCAAGAACTATTATTAGACGCATAGAAGCCTCTTTACAAAGGATGTCCTGACTTCACAAAACTGTCCGCAATAGTTAAACTACTCAACTTAAAGGGTAAGTACGGATGTTCTGATAAGTTCTTTACTGAATTACTAGGATTGTTAAAAAAGATGCTACATGCTGATAACGAAATGGTGGAAAAAACTTATCAAGCCAAATAAATTATGAAATTAATGGGATCAGGATACAAAAAAAATACCTGTATGTATCAACAACTGCCTTCTTTACTGGAAGGATGACAAGGATTTGACTGTGTGTCGAACTTGTAGGATATCAAGATGGAAGGTGGATAATAAGACACATAAAGTGTACGAAAACATTCCAGCAAAGGTAATGTGGTACTTTCCAGTTATACCAAGACTGCAATGACTATTTAAGATACAAAGTATTTCAGAAGATTTAAGATGGCACGCGACACAGAGGATAACAGGTGGTGTGTTATGTCACCCCGCAGATTCACATGCATGGCGTACCATAGATGAAAATTCCCTGAAATTGTTGAAGATCCAAGAAACCTATGGCTAGGAATATCGGCTGATGGGGTTGACGTCAACAGAGTAAATAGGCATCACAGTGTATGGCCAGTTTTAACTGTCATATACAACCTTCCTCCATGGTTTTTTATGATAAAAAAGTTTATCATGCTTTCGGTATTAATATCGGGATACCCGGGCAATGATATCGATGTTTTTTTAGAACCGTTGGTTGATGATCTGCATACCTTATTCGAGACAGGGGTTGATACATATGATGCTTCCAAAAAAGATAACTTTAATCTACGTGTCGTTATGTTATAGACAATAAACGATTACCCTGCACTTGGTACATTATGTGGCTGCCCATACAGTGGATTGAAAGGTTGTGTAGTATGTGGGAAAGATACATACTGTGTTAAACTTTCTGCCTCATCCAAGCAAAGTTATGGTGGTCACATATGATATCTACCATATAACCATGCGTTTAGAAAGCAAAAGAAGGCATTTAATAGACAACAACAATTTCTCCTGGCTCCAATGACTTGGGAACAAATATACAACGAGGTACAACATATTGAAAATAAGTGGTGAAAAGGAAAACGAACAAACAATAAGGCATCAGAAAACCAAGAAGATACAAGAGGCAGAGGTGGGAAGGTTCAAAAACAGAAAAGAAATACAACAGAAGAAGAGGGCAGTTCAAGCCAAGTAAATGAACAAAAAGGTGCGTATTGGAAGAAATTCAACATTTGGTATCGAAAGCTTAGGTATTGGAGGCATAATTATGTTCCACATTGTATTGATTTAATGCATGTAGAAAAGAATGTTGCTGAGAGTCTAGTCGGAACTTTGCTAAATGTTACGGGAAAGATGAAAGATGGAGTGAATGCTCGATTGGATCTGGCTGAGTTGGGGGTAAAACCAGAGTTGTTTGCTATGCAAGAAGAAGACAAAACAACACTACCTCTAGCAGGTTACACATTAACGAATGCTAAAAAAGACATCTTTTGTGAAACGTTATACAACATCAGGGTATCAGAAATATTTTGCTAAGTGGTCATGCAAAGAGGTAATTAATCGTATGTTATTTATAATTGTTTGTTTGTTGTTCCTTCAATTTGAAGCTGATATATACTTGTAATGAAATTCAGGTTGAAAGAGAGTTAGCGATCTCCAAAGAAAGTGTATCAGAAACTATAAGGTGGATATCATATGGACCATGCGCCACTGTAGTGAAATACATTGCATATAACATCAATGGGTATACCTTTCGTACGAAATGTCATGATGGCACAGTTTACCAAAACAGTGGGGTTAGTGTTGAGGCAATCGATCTGCACATATCTAAAGAAGTTGCAACCACAAGAAAAGCATTTTATTATGGGGTTTTACAAGAGATATGGGTACTAGATTACCGTTTTAGGAAAATTCCTCTTTTCAAATGTGATTGGGTTAATCACAGAGCTGGTGGGGTGAAACGCGATGCTACTCTTGGGTATACATTGGTTGACCTGAATAATTTAGGCCACAAGGTTGATCCATTCATATTAGCCTCACAAGCACGACAAGTGTTTTATTTGAAAGACCAGATAGATAAAAAATTATTTGTTGTCTTTAAGACACCTCCCAAGAATTACAAAGATATGTATGACGAAGTTGATGATGAATTTAGTACCGTCATTCACCAGCATAATGATAACATATTGCCACGTGTAGATCGATGTGACTTGGGTAATGAATTACGAAATGACTACTATCGAACCGACTGTGGAGGTGTTGTTATACGAAAATCCAAGTGAACCATGTCACGCTCAAGTTGTCACACTCTACCTTTATCATATTTTACCCGTTCTTTTAAAGCATATAGACATTTGATTTTTTGTACTCGTTTAAGGATTTATGTTTGTACTGTACATAAGCTTTTTAAGCTTTCGTTTTGCTACAAATACTCTTGTGAAAGATTTCAATTTATCTATTAATTTTTTACTTCCTGTTTGGTTTATATGTTTGTATACGAGGCTTTAAAACTCGGGCGATGCCCCAGATGAGTCATGAAGTTGCTAACGTGCAATGTATTTGTTTTTTAAAAAATTGAGCTGTTATTTATGCATTTCTTAGAAGGACCGGCCTTGTGTCCTCGCATGTCATTCCTTGGAGCAAGATTAAGTGTCAAATGGTTTTGGTTTGTATTCGATAGATGATCATGTTCGGTATGAGAATTAAGGTCATATTTTTTTGTGCGGATAATATGGGTAGTAGCATGTGGTCTATAGTTTAGGGTCCCTTGTAGAACCCTTTTGCCAATTTCAGTTTGATCACTGCATAGAGCCTTCCTATCTTGGTCTGCAATTTTATGGCAGTATGTTGTCTCTGCGTGTTTGGATTTTTGTTTGCACGTTTTGCTGTTTAAGAATGTTTGGTGTTTTGGGGTTGCAGCTTGGTACAACTTATATATTCAAATAAGCTACTTCCTAGCTTATTCGATTTGGGCTTAAGCTCATAAACTGCTTAATTCTGCTTATTAAACTGCTTATTCTTGGCTTTAAAACTGCTTATTAAATCTGCTGATAAGCTGATATAGATAAAGGGTGTTTAGTTTTTGATTTCAAAATACAAAAAAAATTAAAAAGGAATCACGCCCATCAAGAATCGAACCCGTGACCTCCAAGATAGAGGTCAAGCGGGTTACCATCTTAGCCAGGCAACCTATTCATCCTCGGAAGAAGAATAACCCCGCCCTCTAGCCGACTGATCCCGTTGATCAAACTGGGAGGGAACGTGTCACATTATAGGTGAACGATCAGAGGTTTCCTCTAATCACTACGATGAGCTGATCCCTCTTTTAGTAGACTCAGCTATTCTTTCACAGCTAATCCCATTCTCCATTTACTTACTTATAACAGTTATTCGATTTTGCTAGTTTTGCATAGCTACTTATTTGCAGCTTATTGCTGAGCTTATTTTTCATTCAAAAATATATTTCTGTTATCAAACTAGATTAGTTTAGGCTTAATCACATTTGGGATATATAGTTTCGAGTTTAGCCTTTTTAAAAAAACCTAAAAGTAGTTTAGGCTTAATAACGTGATCATATGTACTGGTTTTTTGCTACACTTAAATAATGTGTGACAAAACTTGAGTCCATGATTTGGACACTTAAACAAACACTTTATGTGACCATATATGACATTATGAATTTAGACACACAAGCACTCAATGTGACTAATATGAAATTTAATGATAACCGATTTCATATTTTGCTCTAAATAATAGCCACATGAATACTTCACGATGTGACTGTTATGAATATATTGGTCACATATAATCACCTTAAATGTGGCCATAAACATAATTTAGTCACACATTTGTGATATGATGTGGCTATTTTAAAGGCATATAGTCACATGATCGTGCTAGAAGTAAATGTGACTATACACATTAGCTTTTGGCAAGCTAACACAAACTAAACTTTAAACACACATATTAAGTTACGTGACCATATGTATTGGATTTCGGCTACACTTAAATAATGTGTGACAAAAGTTTAGTGTGACCATATATGGCATTTGGTCACAGTGTTCAAATGTATGACATATATTTGTCACTATTTATATGTATATCGTGACTAATGCTTCAACCTTACTTTTCATTTGTCACATGTTCCAAATTTATATGTGGCTAAATAATTAGCAAAAGATAGCAGTCACCCTTAAATCATGTGTGACAAAACTTGACTGTATGATTTAGACAGATAAAAAATTATTTCATGCGACCATATATGCCATTTGGTCACAGTGTTTAAGTGTGTGACATATATTTGTCACTATTTATATGTATATCGTGACTAATGCTTCAAGCTTACTTGTATTTGTCACGCGTTCCAAATTCATATGTGGCTAAATAATTAGAAAAAAATTACCAGTTACCTTTAGCCACATAAATGTTTGAATGTGTGGCAATACAGTTCTAATGGTCACACGATCAAAATTTCATGTGTGGCTAATTAGTAAATGTTGTCTATTTTGGTACCTTTAGCCACATAAATATGTGAATGTGTGGCTGTTCCATTTTGCCCATGTGTGATCAAATTCTAGATTTGTACTAGTGTTCCGACCTCAAGATAAATTTTAATAAAAGCAAAATCTTTGGCATTGGGGTTAATAATCATGAGTTGTACTCTGTTGCTATATCAATTGGTTTTTAACCTTCTCAACTCCCTTGTACATACTTAGGACTCCCTATATATGCTAACATGTTTAGAAGTGCTAATGGGTACCATTTTTTAGAACGTTTCCAAAAGCGCCTTTCAAGTTGAAAAGCAAATGGTCTTTCCTTTGGTGGACGCCTCACTTTTACTAAATTCGTTCTTGGAAGCCTTTGAGTATATTATTTCTCAACATTCAAAGCCCCAAAGATGGTTATTAGCAAACTTGAAAGGATAAGAAGGAAATTCTTTTGGGGTGGTTCATACATCCGATTCTAATAAGACAGCTTGGATTGCATATGATAAAGTAATCTCTCATCATAATCAAGGTGGGCTTGGTATCGAGAGTCTAAGGGTAAGTGATGACGTATAGTCCAACCTCGGGTCATGAACCCGACCCGCGAATAGTACTTATACCCAGGCCCATAATGAATGGGCCATAGCGACATCAATACGGGTTTCCAAGGCCCGAGTGGTACTGCCTATAGAGAAGCCCATGACATATGGGCTATCGCGGCGAGGATTTAGGCCCATGAGGCCCAACTAGCGCACACGTGCGCATGTATCTAGAACACCCGTTACGAACGAATCATAATCATGAGGTGGACCCACTAGTTACTAAATGACGGTGGGGCCTCTCGGGTATTAACCTAATTAATGGGACAAAGCCCATTAGGGTTTGGTGAGTATATAAAGAGCACCTCGGCTCTCATCTAAGGTATGCTCTCATAACCCTAAC
>BQNB010135263.1:0-18185 GCA_026074375.1 Tanacetum coccineum | reverse complement strand
CAAGTTCTCAATCCATAAACGACATTAGTAAAAAAAAGCTTTTTTTACTCTACAAAAATCAAACAAAAAAAAAGGTTTAACGCAACAATCATTCCAACACTACGCATACATTAAAAATTAATGGGCTAATTATCGATACACAGAATAGTCAAAATTCAACAAGTTACTTATTAAATAGTCGTATCCTAACAATAGTATATACAACTCAAAAAAAGTGACACGTAAGATACATTTTCAAGACAATAAGCTCAATACTAATTTAGGGGGTGTTTGTTTCGGCTTATATGTAGCCTTATGAGCTTATTTGATTTCGGCTTATATTCCACGAGCCCCAATTTTCCGGCTTATTTAGAGACATGTGGGCTTATATAATATAAGTTGCCCACAAGTCTCAAAATAAGCTGATAAGCCCACATATAAGCCGAAACGAACACCCCCTTAATAAGAAATAAGTAAAGATTTCGAACCTGCTCTTGTTCCTAAAACACCAGCCTTCATTAAACCCTTTTTCTTGATAATAAAACTAGAGCCAATAAAAATACTAGACACCATAGCTAATATCAACCCATGAACATTATCAGATGACATATCACCCATCTTTCTTATCAAGAACCAAACCAATGACCCTTTCAATCACTTGATCAAAAAACCATGTGAAAAACAATTCACCACTAAAATTTAAGAAAAGGGTTTTGAAAAAGATTTAGCCTTTTTTTTAAAAAAAAAGTTATCTTTTTTTAATAAAAAGTAATATAATGGAAAATATGATATAATGTAGTTATGTATCTATCTGTTTTTGTTGTTTGAGAAGGAGAGGGAGGCAACAACTAAATTTTCAGTTATGTGAGCCTGGAAATTCGAAACAATATTATTTTATTGTTACTATAATATTGTTTTTATTTATTACAGTATTATTTATAAATTATATATAAAATCAACTTGAACCACAGCTTATCTTAGCAAGTATCCCGCGTTAATGGAAATACCATTTTTGCCCATTTAATATATGGAAGATCTTTATTAGTTAAACGTGCATTGATTATCTTAGCAAGTATCCCGCGTTCTGGGTATGTTTTGTTTAATGGAGCTGGAGCTTATATTATAAACCGAAAGTTAAAGCTTATATTTTTATCAGGGTATATCTTCAGTTTTGAAAAGATTATGATGAAACATGTAACTTTTAAAGTTAAGTGACTAATTTATGCAATTATATCAGTTTATAAATATATAAAATCAACTTGAACCACAGCCTATCTTAGCAAGTATCCCGCGTTAACTGAAATACCATTTTTGCCCATTAAATAAATGGAAGATTTATTATTTAAACGTATTTAATTTGAAAATGTATTTAATTTGTTAATTTTTGTTATTTCGTCTATTTATCTTTTCTTCTATGAAAACATACACCTTTCAAATTTTAACTTTTGTGTATATTTTATGACATGTGTATCATGTACAATATTAATTTATTTTACTTTTCAAAATTTAAAAATAGTAGGGGTAGAATCGTCACTAAATACACACAAAAGTCAAAATTTAAAATTTTGTGTTTTAATAGAAAAAAAAATAATTACACACACTAATAAAAAATTGACAAGTTAAATGCATTTTTGATTCATTAACACAAACTTCAATAAGGCTAAGTGTGGTAAGGGGTTTTTATGATCACGATCATCACTTTTAAATCAACGCTAACTCAAATTTTATTTTTTTATAATTAACTTTACAACCAATACCAATCTAGTGTAATAAGACAATCACAATCACCAGCATAACATACCCTACTGAATGCCAAATATACCCCACAAAATCATTTAATAAAAACAACCACACACACAATAAACTCACACGACTCGGTCGAGTATTACCTTTTTTTCCTCTTAAAAACGCGTCGGCCCAAAGTCACATATTAAGCGAGGGACGCGTGTTTGGAGTGCCAGCTTGGAAAGAAAGCGTCCTCATATCACCCGTGTTCTAAAAGATTTACTTTAGTATAAACAAACAAAAAAATCTTTTTAAAAACCACAAATTCTTACAACCTTTAGGTTGAGACGTCTTTGATACTTTAGTATAAACCAATGTTTATTTGTGATCATGTAGTAATTTTTTGGTTTCCTTTTATGCAACTTTTGATAGGTGCATTATTTTATTGGGATTCACATTACTAAAGTTATTGGTTTTAAAGTAAGTTTTGTTTGTAGCACCAATAAAGAAGTGTAATATACTGCATTAATCTTTTTGTTATTTTATCTCACCTTTAAAAAATGTTATATTTGGGGAGAATAAAGCCATATTTGTATAAAGCTTTTATGTAAAATCATTATTGGACCACTTTAAATTACTCATTTATAACACATTAAAATTATCTATTGACAACAATAGATTACAGATATTTCTTCCAAAACAAGATGCGATTAAAGAAGTGCTAATTAAATCAATGTTCACGCTTGGAAGGTGCGTTAAATAAATGATTTACCGGACTCCGGTTGGAACATTCTCGCGTAGAGGTATAGATATCCCTTCTATTTAGGTCCTCTAGCGAGACGGGTTTGTTGAATCTTCGAAACATTTGTTCTTAATTGTAGTGTTGTTAGAGCTATTTTTCGGAGGGTTTGTATTTGGTGGGATGTGAGGTTACCATGGTGGCTTGATTCTTTTGATGGAGTGGATTTCTTGGAATAACTAATTTACGGCTGCCTTCTAAGCATTAAAAGATTATTAGAAGGTGTGTGTTACCTGGTCTATGGGGTGTGGTGTGTTTGTCTTTTGTCTTTTTTTGCGTTTCTGGTTCTTTGTGTGTTAGTTTTGGCTTTGTTGGTTCATTGGGCTTTTCAGGAATAAGAAGATTTTTGGCGTTTGTTCCTTCTTACAAGGCTGAATATTTTTGATGTTTAGTGCACTCCTCGTCCTTATCTGTTTGGCTGTCGTTATAGATGTTAAAGTAGTTTAGTTGGGTGATTGGTTAATAAGATTCCTTCACCTTGTGTCCTTGTAATGTTCTAGACTTTTGCTAGTGTTTTTTTTAATAAAATTCTCCGTCAAAAAACAAGATATCGGATCAATAAAGATATCATATACGTAGTTATTTCAAAATTATTGTCTTCTTTTTTAAATTCGTGTCAAAACAATTACCCATTTGTGAATACCACCAATCAAAAGTTCAAAACATTTTCAAATGGTAAGTAACGATATAATTTTATTGGTTTCTACAGTGTAGTGATTGAAATTTTTAGAAAATTATTTTTTGTGGGAAATATTTTTTCCGTTTTGAAAAAAATGTTCACAAACAAAAATAAAGAAATTATAATATGTATACTTAATGCAGGTCTTGATTGATAAAATATCATTTTTATTCTATTATTTTTATTGTAGAAATCAGAATTGGGCAATTTATACGAGTTTTGATTCGAATGGCAAAACAGAAAAAATTGCCATTATTACTATTCATATATAAAAAGTGGACATTTTTTTTTCACAAATAGAAATAGTAAGTTTGTCACTTTTAGTAGTGTCTAACTTTATAGTAGTATTGTGCAACTACCTATTTTAGAAAAAAGGTATTTAAAAAACATTTTTGTAAACCAAAGAAACTTTGAATCGATCTAAAGTTCACTTATATGTGTCGATGGATTCATCTACAAAATATCTTGACTTTATCTTTCTTAAAATAATTTAATGTCTCAATCATAAGTATATCTATGAGCAACAAATGTAACAACTTTTGATGAAACATGTATGACTAAAACAAAGTCTTAATCGCTTTTTCAATCAGCCATTGGTTCAAAAAGATACTTATTTCCTGGCTAGAATATGCCATTGTCTATATCAAACTAATTTTAAGTTTGCTTGTAGAGAAAATTTATTACTTGAAATGGTATATTCTTTGTGTATGATTAGAGAAACGTGTTCAAAAGCAAAAGCAAATTATTGAATGCTACTTTAAGCTTTGAGCAATACGCAAAAGCTATTTTAAAAACTTTTTAAGCAATACACAACTCTTTCTAAAATAAAAGATTATTATATTTTAAAAAGAATTATATATTAAGAAAGCATACCTACATGGTTTCATAAATGATACACGTACAGTAAAAACAAGGTTGCAAAAATCGTGAATCGTTAGCTAGGCGGTCGACCATCTTGTAACTTGTAATCCGTCTAGGCGGGATTACTCCACGATTAATCGGATTGACATTTCTGGCAAAATATAGGTATTATTGGCAAGATTTTCCGGTAAAACAACATGTAATAGATTTAAACAGTTACTATGAGTGATCAAAATAAGTTTACAGTGAGTTTTAGGTACTTCCGGCATGATTAGAACGTTCCTGGCAAGTTTGACTACCGTTGATAGCCGTTTACCATGGTTGACCTATTTGTTTGACCCAGTTACATAAATCGGCAAGGTCGATGGCCTTGTAACGCCTAGGCGACGATTAATCGGCCTTGTAGATCTTTTTTTTTCAACAGTGCGTACAAAGTCTTAAAAAAATGTACTACTTTTATAAGTAATACTATAATATAAGACTGTGTATGATCAGTGTTGCACCACCAGTGGCGAGACCATCACGTGTGGACTACCATTATACCACCTTCATGACCGCACATCATCTTCTGGTTTTGGCATTGGTCTGATGGTCTACATCATCTAAGGAGGCGTTTGGTTCACATAATGTTTTTGAAGGAATTGTAATCTTCTGAAGGAATTGTAATTTGATGTAATTGAAATTGAAAAGATTGAAATGTGTTGTAATTGTAATTGATAAAATCTATCGATGTGTTTGGTTGACTCGCAACCTGTAATGTAATTTTTTTATAAAATATAAACAATTAATATAATAATGATTAAAATAATATAAATAATAATTACAAATTATAAAATAATAATAATAAATAATAATTATAATAATAAATAATATAAAATAATAATAATAATAATAATTATTATTATAAAAACAATAATAATAATAATACATAATAATAATAATAACTAATAGTAATAATGAATAGCAAATAGCAAAAACAATAAAATAATAAAATTAATTAGTAATAATAAAATTAATTAGTAATAATATTAATAAATAGCAAAAACAATAAAATAAATAAATAATAATAAATAATAAATAATCATATTGATTGAAGCGGGTCCGGAATTTTTCCATGGCTCAAGATATTGGGGCCCGCGCTGCTAGTCATATTTTTAATAGGATTGGATTTTCTATTGCTAAAGGAGTGGGAGCTCAGATAGTATCTCAGCTTCCCTCCAATGTATTGTAATCTCTTTTATTCTAATGAAGTGATGTTAATATAAAAATAAAAATAAAATAATAGTAATAATAATAAAAAAAATTATAATCATTATTTTAATATTTATATAATATAATAATATTAATATTAATATTGATAATAATAATAATAATTTATAAATATAGATTTTTAAAAGTATAAAACTTATGAATTACGACGTAATTCAAAACATTCCATCAAACTTTCTATGTAATATGAATTCTCTCACTTGATGTAATTGTAATGACTAAATTACGATTACAATGCCAACCAAACAGTCATCGTAATGTAATCCGAATTACAATTCCTTTCACCCTGTCAACCAAACACGATTAAAATGTAATTCGAATTACAATTACAACGACGAATTCATGCGAATCAAACGCCACTAAGGGTTTGACATGTTTATTTGTGAGGTATACTGTATACATGTACAAAGTCTTAAAAAAAATTGTACTACTCTGATGTCTGAACAAGAAATAGAATCTAGTGTAAATCTATGATACTTAGGCTTAGGGCCTAGCCAAAACACATGCGGCCCACCTTAGGATTGGACCAAAAAGGGCCTATAAGTTGATCTACCAAACTAATGGCCTTTTAATAGTCATGACATGACATGGTTCCAAATGCAGAAATAGTTCCCGTTGGAGTGCACAATTTAGTTTAGGTCGGTTTTTGGTTAAAATCAAAACCGAATATAAATAAAATATTTTATTTTTATAAAATAAAAATTAAAACCATTCAGTTTTTTACGATTCAATTTTGCATGAATACCGAGTGCTGACTGAGTCACCATTGTACGATGATGCATGAGCGAGAACCTCATCGTTGACCACTCCGAGCAGTCTAATATCCTTTTTTACCCATTTTATCAGCATGACAATACTATTTTTTTTATAATTTTGTTTTTCGTATCTTTTGTCTTTTAATAGTACTATTTTTGACTTATAAAACTTTATATTTTACGTTTAATACTTTTTTTGATAGTTTTAACCACTTTTTTTTAACATGATGAGACAAATTTTTATTGTTTCCTGTTCCGTATCTTTTTATTGATCGTCACTTGTCAAATTTTCTATTTTCAATATCTCGGTTTTATAATGAAAATAAATTTATAAAAAATAAAAGAAAAATAAAAAAATAAAATATTTACTTTCCATTAACGTTACAGGGGTAAGTCGGTGACAATAAAAACCAAAGCCCAGTATAAATACCTTTGATGTTTCCGACCAAACCAAACCAAACCCTAGTTTTTGAATGATGAAGTCCAAACGCAAAATTGCTAGGAAACTCAAGGAAAACAGCAGCACCAAGAATCAAACTGTAAGTCCTCATTCCTAAGCTTATTATGGTCTTAAAAACAAGCTTTTTCCATAAGCTAATTGATCCTTTGTTAGTTATTACTATATAATAAGCTTTGTTAGTTATAACTTTACATCACCGGGACGGAACCAGGACACAATTTGACTAGGTGCATTTATGAAAAGTTATACAAAACGAGGAACAAATTTTTTTGGGGCCACGTGCATTTAGGAAAAATTGAGGGTTTTTTACTAACATTTACACTAGGCCGCAAAATTTCATGGGTCCCGGAAACCCCTGGTTCCATCCCTGCAAGCAACAATCATTTATTCGTTTTATATAGATACAGTTTATGTTAAGGTGAGATTACCTATATTATGTGTAAAATTTCACATATGTTTCGAGTACCGAAATTACATTCTTGAGCTCAAAAGTTGGGTTACATGAAACTCAACTTAACTTTATCCCATAATTTGTAATTCTGTTTTACTGCATTTTGATGTTATAGGCTGCTTCAGCTCCTAGCCCTCGGGATGATGATAATTCAAATGACGATGCTAGTATTGGCCAATCAAATCCACCATACAGTTTAATCCTCGACAGGAGCGTTGATTATGGGAGCATTGATCCACCACGGCAGAAATGTGTAACACTCCAAGATGGAATGGTTCTGTTGAAGAATCTGATTAGCATCGATGATCAGGTATGTTAATTGTTACAAAAAAGGCTAATAGCCGTACCCTCTTAATGACTAGACATGTTTGTCCTTGTGTGTCGTGTAACCAAAAAAGATTAGACAAAATCAAAACTGAAATTTCTAGTTTCACGAGTACAACTTAAATATAATCGCCAAAAAGATAAGTGCCGCCAAGAGAGTACTACTCTAAAACTAAAGAAACGGGTCAAAATTCAAACATATCGGGTTAGAATAGAAATATAACAATTTACCACATAAACTATTTCTAAAAGTATTTTAAAGACAATAGGTTTGCTGAGTACAAATTTCTGCAATAGATATTTAGATACATGTAAATGTAAATGTAAATCAAATGTAGTGGGTGCATCTGGTTGAAATGGAACCACCTTTGCATTGTTAGACTTCATGACTTCAATTGTTGATTCACTTCTTATCCGCGTCATAAGATTCAGGCATCTTATAGGAAAACTTCTTTCGCTGCGGAGATGAGAATGTCGCTTCACTTTTTATCCGTTTTATAAGATCCTGCCACATTAACATCTGTTTCTCTGTATATATTACATGTACGCATGCTCATTATTTTGCTTACATGTTTGATAAAATCTAACATAATACTTACAAGGTTAAAATAGTGAATACATGTCAAGAATTTGGCATGGGTCCTAGGGGATTTTACCCAGCCGGGGGGAAAAAATTACATATGATGTGCTTTGGTCGAAACTGGCACCCAAATAAAAAGTATGATGGTTCTGAAGCATCACCAATTCCCGATCATTTCCTTTCATTCGTTGAAACTGCACTCCAAAAAGCTCAAGAAAAAGATTCAATTCCCTTAATGCAACCAGACATTTGTATCGTCAATTTCTATGAGACCGCTGATAGGCTTGGTCTTCATCAGGTTTGTTTTTTTACCTTACTTTTGCAAGTTTTTTTTATATGTCTGGTCATCATTTGGTACTAACAAGAAAATGTTTTATCAGTCATGTAGAAATGTCCAAACGCGTAGTGTAATTTTATTATAATCATGCAAACATTATTTGTAAAAGAATGACTTTTTTTTAGTGCGGGTCATACGGGATGGTTTGGGTGACGAAGCCAGGACCAAATATGACCGGGTGCACAAATCTTTTTTAACCGTAATATAATAGAGTTAAAAAGTGAATTAAAACGAAGATTTCATTAAAACGATAAGACTATAAGCATATTTTGATGGACCGGGTGCATTTATGATACATTTGGGAAAAATCGTTGTTTTTCTCAAAAACTTACACTACACCGAAAAAATCCATAGGTGTCCCGGGCACCCGCGGGACACACCCTGGCTCCGTCTCTGGGTGAGGCTAGTATGTTTCTTGAGATAATCTGATAATTTTTCCTTCAATGTGGATCAAACCGTCAAACTATTTTTATGTGCATACACAATGCACAATGAACGACTCTCAGACCCATTTTCTAATTCGAGCTAGCTGCTTACAATATGCACATTCTTTATAATATACGTTTATATATTTAAAAATTGTAATGCAGGACCGTGATGAGAGCGCAGATAGTTTGGACAAAGGATTGCCCGTGGTTTCCATCTCCATTGGTGACTCTGCCCAATTCTCGTATGGTCATCGTACAGATAAAGTAAAAGAGGTTCTGTTAAATTCCGGAGATGTATTGATATTCGGAGGAGAGTCTAGGCTTATTTATCATGGAGTGACGGAAATTTGCGCGAAGACAGCTCCTTGTTCGTTGCTAGAAAAAAGCATGTTGAGACCCGGCCGTCTCAACCTTACATTTAGACAATACTGATCGAGCCCACGCCTCCTATGCCTATATGTTTCAAGTCCCAAAACATCCTATTTGGTTAAACGTATAATGTATGTGGAGGCTAATATCATATCTATTTTTTATTTTTTTAACCACTTATGTATTATGACAACTCAACTGGCTAATATCCATATTCATCTTTTTATTTTTCTCTTAAACCACTTGTGTATTATGACAAAGGGAACTGGGTTGGGCATTGGGGCTGGGGGCATGACATGGGTTGGGCGTTAGGCACTGTGTCTCAAGTGTCAAAGAGGTGGCAATTTCAACCCATTCAAACAAAAATAGGTTTAAATGGGTCACCTCATAGGTTGGATTGGGTGGAGTGAAACTAGAGTGATAGGTCCAAATGGGTCACTCATTCTGTGTGATAATCAAGAATGGGTCAAATGAGTCTCAAGAATAGGACAAATGGGTCAAAAGCCCAATACCCTAATTAGTTACAACTTCTTAAAGATTGATATAAATCTTAACGTTTTTTACGTTTATACGTTTTTTGAACGTTTTCATACTTTTTCATCCGTTTCGGCACGTTTTCGTCTGTATTTAAGGTACTTAACGTTTTCATTCGATTTCTTACGGTTTTGACCTTTTTTTTACGTTTTCGTCTGATTTCTTACGTTTCCATATGTTTATTTACTTTTTCGTCTGATTTCTAATGTTTTCGTCCGTTCTATTATGTTTTCATCCGCTTTTTTACGTTTTCGTCCGATTTCTTACGTTTTCGCTCGTTTTTTACGCTTTCGTCCGTTTTTAATGTGTTGGGACAATTTTTTTACGTTTATGCCCTTTTTTTACGTTTCCGTCTGTTTTTTACTTTTTCGTCAGATTTTTTATGTTTCCGTCCTATTTTTTACGTTTTCATACGATTTTATACGTTGTCGTTAGTTTTTTACGTTTTCGTATGATTTTTTTCGTATTCGTACGTTATTATGCGTTTGTGTCTGTATGGTCTCCAAGTGTCAAAGAAGATGGCAATTTCAACCCATTCAAACAAAAATAGGTTCAAATGGGTCACCTCATAGGTTAATCGGGTGGAGTGAAACTAGGGTGATGGGTCCAAATGGGTCACTCATTCTTTGTGTGAAAATCAAGAATGAGTCAAATGGGTCTCAAGAATAGGTCAAATGGGTCATTAGAATGGGCCAAAAGCCCAATACCCTAATTAGTTACAACTTCTTAAAAAGTGATATAACATACTCTTAACGTTTTTTTACGTTTATACGTTTTTTGAACATTTTCATACTTTATCATCCGTTTCGGCACGTTTTCGTCTGTATTTAAGGTTTTTAAACTGTTCGATCCGATATCATACTTTTTGAACTTTTTTACTTTTTCGTCTGATTTTCTTACGTTCCGTCTGTTTAATTTACTTTTTTCGTCTGATTTTCCTTATGTTTTCTCGTTTCTATTATGTTTTTCACATCCGCTTTTTTAACGTTTCGTCCGATTCTTTACGTTTTCGCGCTTGTTTTTTTTAATTTACGTTTTTCATATCCGTTTTTAAATGATGTTTTTGGACATTTTTAATACTTTTAATGCCCCTTTTTTACGTTTCCGTCTGTTTTTTACTTTTTCGTTAGATTTTTTATGTTTTCGTCCGATTTTTTACGTTTTCATCCGATTTTATACGTTATCGTTAGTTTTTTACGTTTTCGTCTGATTTTTTACGTATTCGTACGCTTTTTTGCATTTGCGTCTGTTTTTTTACGTTTTCGTCTGCTTTTTTTACATTTTCGTCTGATTTCTTATGTTTTCGTCCGATTACTTACGCTTTCGTCCGCTTTTTACGTTTTCGTCAAATTTTTTACGTTTCGGTCCGAATTTTTACGTTTTCGTCTCTTTTTTTACGTTTACGTACATTCAGGGTTTAGTCCGATTTTACGTTTAAGAAATCAAACGAAAACGTAAAAAACGAACGAAAACGTAAGAAATCAGACGAAAACGTAAAAAGATAGACGAAAACGTAAATAATCGCTCGAACACGTAAAAAAACAAACGAAAACGTAAAAAACGGAAAAAAAACGTTAGAAAACAGACGAAAATGTAAAAACGGATGAAAACGTAAGAAATCGGACGAAAACGTAAGAAAGTGGGCGAAAACGTAAGAAAGCGAGCGAAAACGAAAGAAAGCGGACAAAAACGTAAAAAAAAGACAAAAACGTAAAAAAATCATACAAAAACGTAAGAAACCGGACGAAAACGTAAAAAACAACCGAAAACGTAAAAAATAGACAAAAACGTAAAAAAACTGACGTAATTGTTAAAAAACGGACGAAAACGTAGGAAATCATAAGAAAACGTAAAAAAAACGTAAGAAATCTGACGAAAAGGTAAAAAACAGACGAAAACGTAACAAAATCTGATGAAAACGTATAAAACGTTCAAAATGTATGAAAACACCATAATTTAGTGGGTCGACCCGACCCAAACCGTTTGACCTGTTAGACCCATTTTTAAAACATGACCTGTTTGACCGAAGGCCCATTTGACCCATGACCCACTTGACCCACGACTCAAACCGACCCAACCCGACTCATTTGCCACCTCCTCTAAGTGTCATGTTCGTGGTTGTTTATAACTCATTTCTATACTTTGTTTAGCGTGAATGCATGCCCTTAGTGATAATGTGCTTGGCCGGGTTTGGAGGTCGGAATTCTAACATTTGTTTATTTTCATTTCAAGTGTTCTTGGTCCTAGAGTAATTGATATAGGTCGGTCGTTGTTGTGAGCTTATTACGGATGATCGGTTGGTAGTTTGGTCTTGTTGTATATCTTAGTAATACAAAGTTCTATGTAGAACATCATCTAATTAAAGATCAATCTACTTCATCTCAACCATTTATTTTATTTTCATCTAATGGTTTACATTAATTCTTATTTTAATTTAATTAAAAAACTCACTTTCATCCTATTTTTTTAAAATTAAACATCTCACAAACCGTTAATCGTTACGTAAAACGAAACATACCATCGCGACGAGAATTAAATCGTCTTTCTATAGAGAGGCACTTCTGTATACTTTCGACAAACTTTTTTTTCGATTATTTTTTTCAATCACGTCTGAAAAAATCACATGTGATTTTACGAAATCACATGTGATTTTTTCAGACAATGACGAAAAAGAAAATCGGAAAAAAAGTTTGTCGAAGTACAAAGAAGTGCCCCCAATATAAAGCTTAAAAAAAATACTCGTCGCGATGTTTGGTGTTTAGTTATTTTTTTTCGTTTGTTACGTAAATTTAATTATGCCACGCGAAGAGAATTAAATTATCTTTTAATAGACACACCTTTATATATACTTTCGACGAATTATTCTTTTTTAATTTCCGCCCAGAAAAAATCACAACGTGATTCGAAAAATCACATGTGATTTCTTACATTAAAAATCACACGTAAATTTTTAAATTCATATGCGATTTATGACGTGATTTATTACTTTAAAAATCATAAGTGAATTTGTGAAATCACATGCGATTTATGAAATAGCACGTGATTTTTAAAAACAACAAATCACGTGTAATTTTTTTTGACGGAAATTTTAACACTAAAAAGTCGTCAAAAGTATATGAAATCGATTTTTTTAGTTACGTCTAAAAAAATCACATGTGATTTGTATCACAAATCACATGTGATTTTTATGAATCAATGTTATGTGCAACCAATCACATGTGATTCGTCATACTGATTGATAAAAAAAATTCAAAAAAAAGTTCGTCGATAGTATATAAAAGTGCCCCTCTATAGAAAGATGATTTAATTCTCGTCGCGATGGTGTATTTTTTGTCGTTTGACGATTTACCGTTTGCAAGATATTTTATTTTTAAAAAAGAGGTGGAAAGTGGAGTTTTTTAATTGTTTTTTTTTATTTGATGAAAAATGGATGGCTATGATGTGTTCTTTTGTTCTTTGAGATGATATTGTTCTATCATGATCTCACCTCTACTTATGATTGGGTCAAAAAGGGGCTTTAAAGTTATAACCACCAAATTAGTTAAACTTGGAACGCTTATTATGTTGGCTTCAAAACTCAAGTCTTCACATGATTCCAAATGCAGAAATAGTTCCCAAACATATACCAGTAGAATCTATAACCATCCAACAAGCATATATGAACTAATGACTAAAATTAAGAAAAAATCCTGCATAATAAAATTAAGAGATGCAAAACGCCTTCGACGGTACGATACATGTACCCAAAAAAAATCTGAAAATTTACTCAAAACCAAAGTCATCATTCCTCTATAGGAACTAGTTCAAAATGAAAGAAACCAATGTCATCCTTCCTCTAGGGCGATCTTGTTGAAGTAATTCACGGGCCAAATGCATCAAACGAATAGATAAAACACTGCCGCACCTGCATTAGGGAACATTTTGATGATTACCTAACCGAAAGGAACAGGTATGATGAAAAAAACCCATCGTCAAACAAATCAAATCACAGATAGAAAAGGGGAAGTAAGACAGCAAACTGGGACAGAACAAAGAATCAGTGCATAATGTTGTATGAACTCATGATAACAATCGAATGACAGATTAAGCATATACTAAAAGGGGTGGTGGAGGGGGCGGGTGGTGGGTTGCCGATAAACAGATAAAACTTAATGTGATTCCATATCTGCAATGTTGAAGCTAACGAGATTACTATATTAAAGCATTTCACATGTAATGAATCCGAAGGAACCATCACTTGTTCCGGAGTATCACTTGTAATAATGTTTAACCAACTGAGATATTTCAAATCTACAAAGAATCTAATGACAAATATGAATCAACAGAACACTTCTTAAAGAAAGGTTCAGATCATATCATCAAATATTATCGAAATGCTGGATTTTGACAGAAAAAAAAACGCTTCTTAGTTCTAACAGAGTAATAGAGCATAAAACATACTGTGGATTGAACTCAGACATTTTTCTGGGCGTAAAGCGAGATATAAATATTAAACATTCATAGCAAACAGGTATAACAGCATGAGATAACAAAAGTAAATACTAAACACACATTGCTAGTCAAATTCCACAAACGGGTAGAGCGGAATTACACTGTTTGGGAAATCATTTCTCTGTTCAGCAAGGGAGTAATATGCAAGCAAAGAAGGCGCCTTTTGTTGAGTGGGCCCCTCAGGTGCATTAGCAACATTTGGTTGATATTTAATTAATTCCATCTTCCAAAATGGTCGAACCATCGCAAAAAGATCATGACCACTTTGAAAAGCATGGTACTCTTCAACCCACAGGTATCTTAAAGAGGTTACATTCAACACAAAGGTGACCAACGCCTGTTGGCTAAAGTCACAACCGCTCATTTCCAACTTTTGTAATTTCTGGCAACCTTTTGATAGCTCGACAAGTCCTGTATCAGATTCGGGACAAAACCCAAGATTTATATACCTTAGATTTTGACCCATATTTCCCATATAACACAACACAAGATCAGTCAGCCTACCGGCAGTAGGTGGAATACTTAGCTTTCAAGTTTGATGCAAACCGTTTCGCAACGCAGGTTCTTTGTTAGAGGTAGATCACTTACATTCTCTTTGTTATGCAAAACCATACCCAAACCATTAAGTTTTTTCAAGTTAGCCCCTATACATTCCAAAACTGTATTTCTAATATCTTTAATGGTAATATGTAACGACTCTAATTCAAAACATCCTTTTGCCAAAGCCATCAATCCTACATCCGACACCAACCCCACTTGCCCACTTTTCTCAACCGTAATCCTACGCAACTTCTTACAAACGTGACCAACAAACTGCAACCCTAAGTCCCCGATAGTATCTTTTGTATACAGAACTTCTAAATTCACACACAAATGTATAATCACACAATGGTCATCTACATTAAACGTCGAAAACCTTAAGTCAAATTTCGTAAGTTGATGCGCAAAAGATTGAATAACCGTAATATCTCGTTGATTCCCATGAAGAAACGCCACGGAACACATCGTGGGCGGAAACTTCACGTCGGGCACTTCCTCACCTTCGTCAATATACGGATCACTACTAAAATCCTCCAACTTAACACCATATCTAAAAATATCCGCTACATACTTCAAATGACACTCCCCGATCCTCATCTTAACTAACGTCTTCCCACAATTCTTCGCTATCTTTACAAAATCTCCACAATCATAGTTACTCAAACTCGTCCTAAACAAACTCAACGTCTCAATCCCCTTACTCCTCTCCGCCAACTCACGCAACCACTCCCCGTCCTTCTCAATGACCAAACTCTTGTCCAAACTCAAAACTCTCAACTCACCACACTTCTTCCCAACACACAACAACCCGTCGGTCGTAAACCCCGTACACGCCTCAATCCTCAAATCCCTAATCCTCTCCCCACACATCTCCACCAAACGTTCCAAATCCTTAAATTAATTTTGTAATTCAAAAAGGTTATATGATGATTCAAAGCATTGATTGAAATTAATTACTGTAATAATTTTAATAAGAACCTGATGATATTGTTGATCGCATCCGGATGTGATTATTATGATTCATTTCCAGCCCTAACCGTCTACTAGTTTGTGTGTTTGTTTCAGGTGTGACCTCTCTCATAGAAGCCATTCGGGTTAAATTTAAAATTGGATAAGTGTTCTTTCAAAAGCCTAAAAATTACATATATATATATATATACTAGTTGGTTACCCGCGCATAGCGGCGTTAATAAAAAATTTATTAACTCAACTCTTTACGCAATTTCCTACCCGCTTAGTAATTTCGTTTCACAACACTTTAAATGTATATGTTCGTTGTATGTGTTCGTTTCGTTCTTGGGGTTCCCGTAAGCTTTCCGCAACACATATTAACATCATCATTCTCAGCATGTAAAGAGACAACTCACTCTCTCGAAATTATATAATTTATTTTCTTAACGTTATCAATTATAAATTTTATTAAAGGTTAAAGTTGTAAAAAATAATAAAACAACATAAAATAAACCAACTAAAAATGTAAAAAAACAAAAAAAAATTATAAAAATATAACAAAATGTATGTTGAATTAAAGAGCACAAAATTTTAAAAAATATGGTGAAATTAGATCATAATAAAATTAAATTGATAAAAAGATATTTCAATTTGAAAATAAAAGTGATTTTTTAATCAAAAGGTGACACATGTCACTTTTTGATGTGATTCCAAAAAATGAGATGATATGGTCAGATTGCACCTGATAACCTAAAAAACCAGTTCGTTACCTAATCCTCGCTTATCCTTAATTTTTAATGGTTCCCACATAAAAGTGCTTTAAATAGTAAGTATAGATATATATATATACTAATAAATATATTATAATATATATTATATATATATATATATATATAGGAAGGTTAAAATAAAAAGATAAATATTCGTAAAAGAATTACACTAGCATGGTATTCAAAAATATTTTTGTAAATACTAATAAAAATTCCACAGCTAGAGTATGTTGGTGATAAAACTTATTGTAAAAGAAGTTTTCTAATTTGAGTTTTTGTTAGTTTTTTTTTAATGCACAAAAAATTAATTTTTGATGCAAAGCAAAAAAGAATTTTGTGCATCAAAATTTTCAATTTGTTCATTAAGTTGCTTTTTTGTGCCTCAAAAATTCGTTTTTGACCCCAACTTCTTTTGACTTTTTGCATCAAAATTTTATTGCGCATCAAACTATAACAAGTTGAATTTTTTGTGCATCAAAATTTTTTTGTGCATCAAAATTTCATTTTTTTGTGCATTAAAAAAACGTATAAAAACTCAAAATTAGAAAAACTTCATTCACAACTTTTTTATGCACCAACATACCGGATCTTGTGAATTGTTTTTAGAATTTTTCGAGAACTTAAAAAAAAACCATGTGTAGTGTATCCTTCTCACGAATATTTGTCTTTTTATTTGATCTTTACCCTATATATATATATATATATATATATATATATATATATATTAAACTTAAACAACTAATTGCATATATATCTTTAATAAACTTTTATAATTGCATATATATATCCTTTATAAACCTTTAATATGTCTTATATATCAAAATAATTATTTAAAATAATTACGAACTATGATATTTAAAGTTCCTATAAATAAGAAAATCAACATTTGTTTCAAAGGTACTTGTCCCGAGGTTCAAAATGAACGCGATAACAAAAATTAATACATCAACTCGATATTTTAAATTCACAAAAAAATCAACTTATATCATATATAATACGAACGCATGATATAAACTCATCGATATATATAATGATTGTTATATGGACAAATGACACAAAAATGTATCAAACTTAAGGGTCATTTTCAATCAAAGTATCACACTTTTGTTTGGCCAATTTAAGTATTTTCATTAAATATTTAACGATCATCCGTTATGTTTTACATTTCAAGTTCACCGTCGCTACCAGTGGCGGAACCAGGAAATTTAAACACGGGGGGCACCGAGCAATAATTTTTTTTGTAACTTAAAACATGTCGATTCGAGTCGGGTCGATTGTGATTAAAGTCAACGAAGTTACTCTACTTCGATGATTGAAGGCGAAAAAAAATAGTCTAATTCAATCATCAAAGGAAAAAAAATTACTTAATTCAATGTAACACAATTAGTCTGTAAAATTTCTTGTATTGTTTATACTTGTAGTCTTATTTTTTTGAACAACGTATTGTGACTCATTTATTTTGGGGTGATAAAGAAGCTACTTAAAAGGTTTGGTACATGTTTTGACTTTTAAAGTCATAAATATGACTAATGGTTTTATATTTGGAAAATAATTGATGATAAAAGGTACGGAAAAATAAATAGTATAATAGTAAAACTTTTGTCATTTCCAATACTTTTCATGTGCTTTCTCACTTCCCAACAACCTAATTCCATCTTCTTCATTTCTTTCCTGCCATTCATTCCGATGACAAAATTTTCCGACAGTTTTGCCCCTTATAAACATTTTGATTTTTGATAATCTTCTAGAATATGGAGGGCACTCTTACGATTTGTGTGAGGGCACTGCACATTTTTTATACCAAATAAGTCTGTTTTCTACATTCTTCGAGTGTTCCCGAAAATTTCATGGGGGCAACGCCCCCCCCCCCCATACATAGATCC
>BQNB010135262.1:0-18185 GCA_026074375.1 Tanacetum coccineum | reverse complement strand
ATTTCTCTTGTTTTATTCGTTAAGTGAAAATTTTTAGCTTACGCGATTTAATTATGTGATGAGAATTAAAGTAAACGCGCACAAGAGAAAAAAAAATAAATAGTGAATTTAATGACGTCGTTCATTGATCAAAAATACGGATTGTTACAATTTAATCTTTTATGACCGAGTTATGCGCGTTACAAAACTGCCTAACTTTCTGCAGTGAATTAAACACCTAATTCGAGTGATCTAAGCCCTAACGCATGCTCATATCGCTAATCTAATTAATCTAATGATTAAGCTAACATCCTAATATCATAAAATTTCTGGAAATTAAATGCCCTAATTTATAAAACTAAATTTAAACCTTAATCCATCATAACTAAGTTACTAGAAAAATAAACGAACTAGAATTAACAAATCGAATCGTACCTTAATGCGAAACCCTAAAAAAAATTCGTTTCTTGCTTTCTCTCCTTATGGCCGGTCGAACTAGGTGAATGGGGGATTAGGGATTCTAGGTTTAGTATATATAGGCATCTAGGAGAGTTGTAATTCAAGTCTAATTAGGATTAGATTAGGATTAGGACTTTATTTCTTTTTCTTTTCTTTTTCCTTTTTCTTTTTTTTACCCTACTCGGCCGAAAATATATATATATATATATTAAATTTACAATTAAAACCTTAAGTTTTTGTAAAAATATTTACTTATTTGACTATACCTTTTTGTTTAAACGCAGTTTACTACCTTTCTAAAAATAACTATTCATTTCCAACCTAACTTTCTAAAAATAGAAATTTTACATTTTCTTAATCTAACACTTAAACGCTAAACCTATCTTAGATAACTAACACAAAATACGTATACGTATATATTTACTTACACAATTAACTTGCAAACGCTCAATTATCAACAATCATTTCTTTGTCATTAACAATGAACGAAATGAACTCAACAAATTTCCCATCATTCTAATCTCATTGAGATGATCACACTCAATAGATTGATTACCAAAAGCTCATAAACACATAAAAACACATATAAACACATAGAATCACATAAACCATACTTTGCAACAGACACATAAGTCAACACTAACGGTTTGACTAACCTGCTCAAGTCATGGTTGTCACAGTATCCCCTCCTTAGAGGAAATCTCATCCTGAGATTTAACTAGCCAATGTATCAGCACGATCAGCAAACAACTGAGGATACTTAGACTTCATATAATCCTCTCGTTCCCAAGTAAACTCAGAGCCACACTTAGAATTCCAACGAACCTTTACTAACGCTATCTTACTACGCTTCAAAACAAAAGTAGTGCGGTGGAAAGAAACTCTTGTGAGATTGTTACTACAAATTTACTCTTTAGAGGACCAGCAATTAGACCCTGTGCAGGGAAAGATTTTACATACTTCTTTTTTTGTACATTTTGATAGTGAAAAAAATATGTTAGACTGATGCCTTACATTGGCCTAGAAAACTAAGAATAGACAACTTAGTCTTTACAAGTTAAATATTGATAGGACCAATGAGCATCCAATTATAACAACAATACAAATTCCCTTCAAAGACCTTGAGAGACCAATTATTACAACCATGCTTCGAATTGATAATAAGAATAAGAATACCTCACATGTTGCTTCTGGAAATGGAAATTGTTCAGTCCACTTAGGTTTTTGTTATAACACCCACATATTTTCTTATAATGTAAATATTACTATTATGTTTAGATGATGTACAATCTATCAGTTATATATGAACTCACCTTTTTTAGGGAATTTTTTCGCTTTATTACATCTACATTACTTTGCCCAATATCTCAATATGCAATTAAACCTGCATAACTAAAGTTAACAGACTCAAAAACCTACGTTTGGGCATATATGCAATCCTATTTTCATAATATGTCTAGAAACTTCATAACATAATCAAGTCAATATCATTAATATCATTATTATAAGGTATATCACTTCTAAAAAGGTTACCATTTGCAACTTTCATATCCAAAACAGGTTTAAATCATTATCGGATTCCCTCTAAACCCTAATTTATGGAAGGGTGAAACCCTAAAGTGGAATACACAAGTGCTAAAGCTGTGTCTGTACAGGTAATTATAACATCTCAAATTGAAATCTTTACTCTCTTTAAATCTAAAGTACAAGTCCTTAAATGCTCAATGTATAAGTCATTAAGCTCAATGATTAAATAGCCGTTTTTCCTCTATTTTTATTCTCATATCTTCACTTCACTTATGAGCAAGCTTCTATACGCTTTTTATAAGATGTAATAACCTAAATATTCATTCATAAGCTTTAATACATTGTTTACACCTCAAAACCCTAATTCAAAAACCTAAAACCCTATAACCGAGCTAGCTTCTAAACCATGACCTGTTTCTTGGCTATTATCCATTGTAAACCCAAACCAACATCAAATAAGTTGTAAAAACTTATTATACAATCATATCACTCCTATTCAATCATTACTTCATCATTTTACTTCATTGTACATAAACATATCCTAGAACCCTAATTTTGGCTAATTGGTTCATTTAACCATTTCATTAGTTTTTAACCCATTATAATCCCAAATAACCAACCATAGGGCCATTATAAACTCATAAAAATGTGTTACAAATCATTAATCTTATCATGTAATGGCAATGTGCAATGAAATAATCAAAAGCCTAGAAAACTTAACGAATCAGGGGAAAAACCTAATTATGCCTAATTGTAACTTTGACCGTTTTCTATTTTCAAACCCATTATAACTTAAACCAACGACCCAAACTTCATTAATAATAATTTTATAAGCCTAGGATTTGTATTCCATCATTCCTAATGAAAAGTAATGCAAAATATAGACAAGAAAGTCAAGAAAAACCCTAAACGAGCCTAGTTGAACACGCTCTCCCATATTTCTTCAAATTCTATCCGGTTTTAACCAAAACCAAATGCTAATCTTTGTTATTACTTTAATCCAGACCTTAACAACCTATTTCATCTTTCCTTATTCAATTATAACATAATGTTTACCTTGTTAAACCTATTGAAGAATCCCAGTTCGAATCCCAAATAGACCGGTTTGCTATCTATGACCATTTTAAAACCCCTATAAATTGCCTATCCATGTACAAATGACCAACCTAGAACTCTTCTTGAAGTTTATATCAGTTACTAAGACAACTTTTGACTTATCCAAAGTCAAGAATGAAAGCCACATGGCCTACCCTTTTGCTCACTTCAGCCGCGGCAACAAAGCAACACACCACTCATCACAAGCTACTTTCCTAGGACCTCACACTTCATTTTTTAGCTTCTAATACTCATACTTGACCCTCTATGTGTCAATACCAGATCTAAGGCTTGCTTATCTATATACCTTCAAAAGTGGGTATAAATAGGGGGCATAGTGTGTTCTTCTTTCTTCATCCCCCTCTCCTCCTCTATAACCCTTCCTAAGAGGCAATCCTATGCTATAATAGATCCTAAGTGATCTTAAGAAGTTCAGGTACAGAAAGGATGCAAAAGAAACCAAGAAACGAAGCCCAAGAGTCGTTACTCTAGCCGTACGAAGCCCGAAAGTCACGATTCTGCCCATTTCCAAGCCTATAAGCTCAAACCAGGTTCTCTAAAGCTTATATTCTGCTCTCTGTAACGTCATAATGTTCATATGTTTTGCTAAAAATAATATTAAAGCTTTGAACTCTAAAACCTATTTGTGTTATGCCTTTTTGATCCAAAACCGTACACCCGTAAACCCTTCAATTTCATGTTTTTACTTAGAACTTTGGTTAAAATTGTAAAATTTTGTTATAATCAATCTTAATAAGCTATATAATGTTAAAATAAGTGATTGTGAAAAGTAATAAGAGAATTTGACCTTAAAACCCGCGCGTTTTTTATTTTGAAACCCTAATTTGACTGTTTTACTTTTAACTTAACGAATCGTTAAAATTAACTTATGTTGTGTTAAATCTTCATATTTTAGGTTTATTATAACTTATAAATACTATTGAAATGTTTATAAATTAAGCTTGCATGGCAATTTTGGGACATGTTTTGTAATTATAATCCATGCAAGGGGTATATATCGTATATTTCAGAACTTATAACTAAAAGGGACCTAAATGTGTCATTTTTCAAGTTACTAACTATAAAGGGTCTTATTATGTCACTTGTTTAAAGTATAAGGTTTTTTGGTATATCAATAAAAGTTGAAGGACCAAAGTCGTAAAAATGTAAACCCTAGGGGTCTACTTGCAGTTTTTCCAAACCCCAGGGTCTAAAATGTAACATTTTGAAAAAGTGTAAAATCATATTCAAAACATTACCAGACATAACTTTAATTAACGCTCCTCGTGCTTAACATTTCCAGATATTGAATAAAATGCTTAAAACTGCTTATGTTCTAATCCTTATATCATTCATCATCGATGTGCTTTCAAAAATCATGTCCCGGATCCATATCATACCACAATACTAGGGAGCTTCATATTAAGAAGTTTCATCTTGGTATTACGTTCTGTCTGAGTTGTTGGGTTTACGATTTAAAGTGCCCTAGCTCCACAAACGTTTACTAAATGACTTCTAAACTATGATGGCCCGAACGGTGTTATGATAATTTTTATATCAAAACCAACATCGATATCCAAAAACTTATATATACAATCAAACTAAGACTTGCCATATATTAACCCAGGTTGTCTGTGATTGCCGTGTTGAAGCCGTTACTTTCATTCCCTATACATTAGCTATCAATTTCCCTATAACTGTTCAGGTGAGTTCATAGCCTCGCATTTCAATCTTTTTATAAACCCGCGAGGGGGATACATGCTATAAACATGAATGCAATTATTTCTACATGCTATTTCAATTTACTATTGCCTAAGTAACTGCTTTGCCTTTAAGTCCCCATAATCATGAACCGTTAATTACTCTCCGTAGTAAGCGCGAATGATGTGAATAGATCTATTTGGGCTGGACTCCCCGTTGGTGTACCCAGTTACGTGTAACCAATTGCACATCATTAGAAATCACGCGGGTATTTTGGCAAAGGTGCCCGCAGGGGCAATATTATCATTATAACCTAAGGCATCGGATTCATGAGCTAATGGCAATAATAAATTATGTTTTCAATACTGGGTGTATATCAACGTAACCTAAATATCGCATTTGCATTCAAATTATATTACTTAAACCTATGGATTCACTCAACCTTTGTGTTGACTTTTTAGCATGTTTTATCTCAGGTAACTAATGGCACGGAGTGGCGAGGACATGAAGATGGAAAAACCGTTATCATTCACACTTTGTAAATACAGATGTTGGGACCTCTCTTTTGTAAAAACTCTAAAGAAATAATGAATGATAACTTATTTTCATAAACGACTCTTTTTGATTCGTTTTCTATGATTATGACTGTTGTACCTTGAAGTAATACCCCAGATTAGCTTCCGCTACTATATGTAAAAATGGGGGTGTTACAATATGAGTTTGGTGGGAACAATCCATATATTCACAGAATATAACCAACACTCACATTTGCCTTACATAACAATACTCCCATATTGTTAACCGACAATAGACATATTTAGAATGATGAATCATTTATGGATTAAACATGCAAATATAGAATAACAGTTATTATATGAATGAAAACAAATCCCAAGTATCTTTATTCATCAGAAATTAAAACTGTCTTTGTAAAACCCTAAAATCAGAACAAGTGCAAAATTACCAAAATGCCCCTAATGTCAGAAAATTTAATAAAAGCATGCTTCGAAAACTCCCTAATTATGATGATAATTCGGCTTGAACCGAAATCGACGTCATTAAAATGGCTTTTGAGATTAATCTCAGAAGTTCTCGGTTTCTCATCTATGTGATCGCAAGTGGGGAATCCAACTTATTATTGATGACCACTATCTTTCTACCTCTCTTCTCGAACTCTCACAAGCCCTTCCAGGGGAGTAGTGATTTTTCTTCTCGAGGAAGTCGACGCTTTCCTTGCTCTTGAAGATGATCCAACTTCACCGGAAGTTGATGACTCTTATTACGACCCAGAGGGGGATATTCTTCTTCTTGAAGCATTTATCAATGATGATCCATCATTACCCCCTCCCACTCAAGAAAATTATTTGCTTGAAATTCGAAAAGAACTTAAAGTTTTGTGAAATCTAAAAATGATAAATCTTTCAATTGATGAACCTCCCGAGGTTAAACTCAAGAACTTACCTCCTCATCTTGAATACACATTTTTGGAAGGTGACGACAAGTTGCCTATCATAATTGCTAAAGACTTGAGTATCGAGGAAAAAGCCGCTCTCATAAAGGTATTGAAGTCACACAAGAGCCAACGCTTGGAACTCCTCTGACATTAAGGGTATTAACCCAGAATTTTGTACTCACAAGATTCTAATGGAAGAGGACGACAAACCGGCGGTCTAACACCAAAGACGGGTGAATCCAAAAATCCACGATGTCATCAAAAAGAGGTTGAAAAACTTCTTGACGCCGGATTAATTTACTCGATCTCAGATAGTCCTTGGGTAAGCCCCGTGCATTACGTACCTAAAAAGGTGGCTTTATCCGTTTGTTGAAAATGAATCAAAACAGTTAAAAAATTCCTAATCGATTGGGTATTAGGATGGCGTGTATGCATTGACCACCAAAGTTAAATGAAGCCAACGCCGTAAAGACCACTTTCCACTATTACCGTTTATGGATCAAATGCTCGAGAGATTAGCGGGAAATGAGTACTATTGTTTTATAGATGGTTTCTCAGGTTACTTTCAAATTCCCATCGACCCTCATGATCAGGAAAAGACCACATTCACGTATCCTTATGGAACGTTTCTCCTATCGTCGCATGCCTTTCGGCTTATGTAATGCACTGGGCACATTCTAAAGGTGTATGATGGCTATCTTTCATGATATGATCAAAAAAACAATAGAAGTCTTCATGGACGACTTTTCGGTCTTTGGGAATTCATTCGGAAATTGCCTCTCTCGTGTAGACAAGATGCTTCAAAGGTGTGAAGACACCAATCTTTGTCTAAATTGGGAAAAGAGTCATTTCATGGTTAAGGAAGGAATTGTCCTTGGCCATAAGATTTCCAAAAATGGGGATTGAGGTCGATAAAGCCAAAGTCGATGTGATTGCTAAGTTACCTCATCCCACCACCGTTAAGGGTGTTCGGAGTTTTTCTCGGTCATGCCGTTTCTACCGACGGTTCATTAATTATTTCCCAAATTCTTGACCGATGACTCATCTTCTTGAGAAAAATACTCCGTTCATCTTCTCCAATGAATGTATTCAAGCTTTTGAAACGTTAAAGAAAAAACTTACCGAAGCTCCAATCTTGATTGCCCCCGACTAGGACTTACCCTTTGAGCTTATGTGCGATGCAAGCGACTTTGCCATAGGTGCAGTCTTAGGGCAACGTCATGAAAAACACTTTAGGCCTATACACTATGCTAGTAAAACAATGAACGAGGCGGAATCGCATTACACCACGACAGAGAAAGAAATGTTAGCCGTGGTGTATGCCTTCGAAAAATTCTGGTCTTACCTCATCTTGAACAAAAGCATTGTGTATACGGATCACTCCGCCCTAAAATATCTATTTGCTAAAAAAGATTCCAAGGCGAGATTGCTCCGGTGGGTTCTCCTCCTTCAAGAGTTCAAATTCAAAGTAATTGACACAAAAGGAGCCAGAACTCCGCGCCGAATCATCTTTCCCGATTAGAACATCCAAATAAAATGTGCTCTAACCCAAGGAGATATATGAAACGTTTCCTCTCGAGACACTTCAATCATGTGACTTTTCGTGGTACTCAAGTAACCCGAGTTTTGCAGATTATGCAAATACCACAGCTGGGAATTTCATTGTTAAAAGGATGTCGTCCCAGCAAAAGAACACGTTTTTCAAAGATGTTAAACACTACTTTTGGGACGACCCCTATTTGTTCAAAATATGTGAGGATCAAATGATCCGGCGGTGTGTTGCGGGCCAAGAAGCTATTGATATCCTCATAGCTTGCCATAGTGGACCCATCGGGGGACATTACGGTGCCAAATACACCGCCAAAAAAGTTTTTGACTTAGGATTTTATTGTCCTACTATTTACCGAGATGCCCATGACTTGGTCACCCGATGTGACACTTGTCAGCGTCAAGGAAAAAATTTCCAACGTGATGAAATGCCTCAAAATTCCATCCAAGTTTGCGAAATCTATGACGTGTGGCAATCGATTTCATGGGGCAGATTCCCGTTCTTCACGAGGGAACAAATAATACTCTGGCCGTCCGACTACTTTTCAAAATGGTTGAAGCGAAGCGCTCACTTCCTCACCAACGATGTCCCGATTTGTTTGCAAATATCTGAAAATCGCTCATCGCCCCGATTCGTGCCACCTGCGTGCTATCATAAGTGATCGCGGAACCCATTTTTGCAATGACCAATTTACAAAGGTCATGCTTAAATACGGAGTTACTCACCGTCTCTCCACCGCGTATCACCCACAAATAAGTGGGCAAGTCGAGGTATCCAATCATGGCTTGAAACGAATTCTTGAAAGGACCGTAGGCGAGAACCGTGCCTCTTGGTCGGATAAATTAGATGACGCACTATGGGCCTTCCGTACCGCTTACAAAACACCCATCGGGTGCACCCCATATAAGCTCGTGTACGGGAAGGCATGTCATCTACCGATCGAGCTCGAGCACAAAGCCTATTGGGCCTTGAAGCATACAAACTTTGACCTTGAGACCGCGGGTGATCATCAAAAAGTTCAACTCAATGAACTAAATGAACTTCGTGATCAAGCCTATGAGAACTCTTTGATCTATAAAGAGAAAACAAAGAGGGATCCTACTCAATAGACAAAAAAACCGTCATTTTCAAACGTTGGTAATCAAGTGCTCCTCTTTAACTCACATTGAAGATGTTCTCTGGGCAAGTTAAAAATCCCGTTGTCTGGACCATTCACCATTGTCCCATGTCCTTTCATATGGCACTGCCGAGTTATCTCAAACTACCATGCCAAACTTCAAGGTGACGGTCATAGAAATTAAGCACTACTTTAGATGACTACCACAAATGTTGGACCCCGAATCTCCGAAACTTCCCCAAGGACAAATGAATTCGGGGATTGGGTCAAGCTTAGTGACCCTAAACAAGCGCTTCGTGGGAGGCACCCCATGCTTATCCTAGTAATATTATGTAGTAATAAATAAGTGTTTTTTTTGTTTTAGTAGAGATAGGTGTGCCATACTTTCCCTTTGTTTAATTTTGTGAGCGTCACATTTCTTGTTTTTTGTGGTTTTATATGTCCAGGATTGCCCTGGATTTTTGAAGCCTCTCGTGCTCGTGGTTTTGTCCTTCGATCACTTGAGCTTCAAATCCTCAGCTTCATTTGGGAAATCCAATAACCTAATCTAATCCACTAACGTTTATGTTTAATCATACTTAATAAATGGCTTAGGATTTACGTAGAGACCCTTCTTAAAACATTAAGGACAATGTTTAATTCTAGTATGTGAGGGGGGGGGGGGATCTATCGATTTGATTGTGCCTGCAGCCGTTGTTTTCACGTAATCCCGTTTTTTACCTACCAAACTTCCTAAAAAAAATGAAAAATTTAATAATATTCAAAAATAAAATAAAGTGTTTTTGTCAAAAATTTTGAATTTCCAGCTGGTAGAATAAGAATAAATTTTGGACTGTCGGATCGATGCGTGTTGAGCTCTAGCCTTGTTCTTACTTTTTAGCTAAGCGTTCTCGGAGATTCGCGAATAACGTAAAATGAATAGAGATAAGTATTGAGATGAGATTCTAACAAGGATTATTTGGAAATCTTAAGAGCTCATGTATGTAATTTGTGGCTTTTTCTCCCATAAGCTCTTAACCGAATTAATAATACGTGCTATTTTTGGAGATTAAACTTAAATCAACAATTTTTATGTAGTTAATAGCAAAAACTTTAGTCTTAGTTTAAATTTATACTTAAATTTTCCAAAAAGAAGTCTTCTCTAAGTGTGAATATATATATATATATATATATATATATGAAAAATATGATGAAAAATAAAAAAATGATAATAATAAATATAAACTGTGGGCTGATAAAAGTTTGCTAGCAATCTTGCCGGCTCACAACCGATGTTACAAAGCCTTCTAAGACAGCCCATAGTAAGATAAAAATCCGAAGACTGATAAAAAGTTTGCTGCATCATGGCCCGCTCACAACCGATTGTAGCAGCCAACTAAAAGGTCGAGGGTTTACAATTCATCATGTTTATGTTTAAATATTAAGTGTGAATTAATAAATAGATCTCTTTTTGTTAAATTTAAATATGCTTTTAAACTTTGACTATTTCATTTTAAGTTTTTTAAATAAGCTATGTATATACGGGAAACCTAAGAGTTTTTGAAACCAAAGGTCCGTGCGATACTAGTCTCTGTGAGGTGTCAAATCGCCTGGTCGACATATCCGCAAGGTTGGGATGTGCCGAGACAAAGTCGCATTACATGGGATGATCTCAGTCTTCAAACTCATTATTCTTGGTGGAGACGTGAAACAAGAATTTGCAAAACGTGATTCCACCCATGGGTTGAAATCAAAATGGCACATTCACCTAAGATATAATAAATGTCGGGAGTGAAAAGTTCACAAGTTGCAAATATGAGTAGTGTTAGCATCTTAACTGATATTTAACGATGATTTCGTTTTAAGCTTGGTTTGGGACGAGTGAAAAGTCGGAGACAATGAATTTATCCTTTTTGGGGCATTTTCGGATCAAAATGTATCTTGTTTTATGATCCCTCAACAGTTATGTAAAATACCGAAAGTCGAATATGTTAGTTAGAGTTGCTAAAACAAATAAAAAAAATGAGAAAAAGGAAAAATACAAAAATATGTGTAGGAATAAGTGTATATCTTTAAGAATGGTAAAAACGGGGCTTTTCGAAGCTATCGATTCTTTAATTCTCCTCAATGAACACTTAGCTACTTTTTGAGGTAACTAGTTGAGGGGGATCGAGATTCTTAGTTTTCTAAGTGCTTACTTATAGCATTGCGTGAGGACACGGTAATATCTTAGTATGGGGGATTTGGGTATGTGTTTAATTACACATACCTTTGACCACTAAAAACGGACTTAAATGACCAAAAACGTACCAAAAATACATTGTATTTGTATGTTTTGCATTTGTATTATGCAGCTAACGGATATCCAAGAAAAGGACAAAAAAATCGAAGCCAAAACGATAAAACTGAGCACGAGAACGGAAAGACCGTGAGAAGTCAAAAAGACAAAGTCAAAGTCAACAAAAAAGTCAAAGTCAAAGTCAACCCCGGGAAGTGACATTGTAAAAAGCATCGAAAACCGATCCCGAAAACCTAAATTGCCAAAAGTGGGCCCACCCGTACCCACCTAGTGGGCCTAGGCCAGCCTACTTATATAAAATCCTTATAAAAACCAAAAAGCCCAAGTTTTCTCCTTTTATCTATAACCGGCCCAAATCCTAGGCCCAAACACCCTTTATAACAACCCGTTTCCCCCTACCCTCTTAAACTAAACCCCGTTAGTCCTTTAAGGACTAACGGTGCAAACACCAACCCAACTCCAAGGACCAAATTTATAAAAAACAAGGACTATGATTGCAATACATTTATATAACCTCAGGGACCATTCTTGCCATCTTTCCAATCTTTCAAAAATTGCAAGAACACTATTCATCATCTTCCAGGTTATGTCCTGTCCTCACTACCAAACAAGACATCATCCCCCCTTTTCTCCCTTATGTCGACCAACACCTTTACAACCTTATCCCACCAATTGCCACATTGGCAATCCTTAGCTCCCCTATTTGTCAAGGAATCAAGACAAAAGATGAAGGGCTATGATCAAGTGACTTGGACACTACTCATTTTGGATTGCTATGATGACTCTTGGATCCCTCTCACACAACAAACACACCTGCATGAGCTCTCACAAAGAAAGCACACTCCTAGAACCTTCTTGGCTTAGTATAAATAGAGCTCATGTGTAAGCCCTTGAGGCAGTTAGTTTTCTAGTTTTTTTACTTAGTTGTAATTTTCAGCTTATTTTTAGTGTAACTTTTTAATATTGTAATATTTTCTTTATGAATTAATGAAATTTAAAGTTTTTATCTTAAAACCCATTTTACTCATTTGTGTTTAAAAGTTATCAAGAATCTTTCTTAAGTTCATATAAGACCTTATTTAAGCATATTGTTAAGCTGTTTTCATTTATATATAAAGTATTAAAGAAAATTTTTAAAAAACAAAAAAAAACCCACTCTTAAATACCACAGCTTTTTGGATGATAAGCCAAACTTGGATGGGCTTATGGACACTACTAGCTTGTTTTTTGACAAGCTAAAGCTTGTAGAATAGCTCTAAGAGCATTTGTTTGCCCTGTTGTAACAGCGTTTGTAAGTTATTTCTTTTTAAGTTTTGGCTTATTTTACTGTAGCACTGCTTATTTAATGCTTATTTATGCTTATTGCTGTTTATTATTGATGTTTTATGCTTATATGTCTTTATTTATTGCTTTCATGTCATTTAGTTTAGTTTCGATTTGAATCTGTCTTATTTGCCTTATAATTGCATCATCTTAATTTGCTTATTTAACTGCTTATTTGGTGTTGGAATCCTCCTATTTTTGCTTATCTTTACTTTGTTACTATCTGTGTTTAGATTCCTTGGCTTAAATCTTTGTTAATTAATCCAAAAAGTGATTTCAAAAAGTTAAAGGGGTGTTTGGCATAACTGTTTTCTTAGGTTAAAATGGGTCAAAATTGCATTTTAACACTTGAGTCGGTTTAGTTTAGCTTGAATTAGTCTAAAAAATCAGTTTGTTTAAGTTTTTAAGTAGTAAATCTCATTTTTAAGGTTTTAAAAAATTGTTGTTTGAATCTGAAAGCTTATAGCTCATTTTATTTGCTTGTTTGATTAGGACTTTGAATCTTGTTGTTTTGTGATGCTTTTGTGTTTAAGAATGTGTTAAATCAGGTTAGAATCAAAGTCAAATAGGCCTGTATTGTTGTTTTGCATTTTGCCAAAACTGTCAAAATTTGCTAAGTATTGAAAAATTTTGAGAAATAGCTTTTTCAATTGCTTATTGTGGCTTATCCTGAATTTCAAACTCTCTTTTGGTTGTTGATATAAGTTCTTTGAGGTCAAATCTTAATCTGTTTGTAGGTATAAGTTCATAAGTGTTTCTGTTTGTTTGCTTATTTTTAAGCTAAAAGTGTGTTTTGTGAAGATTGCAAAAATATTTCTAAGTGTTGAATCTGTGTGAGATAGCTTTTTCATGAAGTTTTTTAAGAGCTTATTTGAATTTCAAACTGCTGTTTCTTCGTTGCTTATTGTAGCTTTTTGGCCATGCTTTTTAGTGGTGTAAGCCACTAAGCCATAAGAATCCTTTTTCTAGCTTAAAAATAAGCTAGAAAAGTCCTCATTTTAGCTGTTTGCTTATCAGTTTTGGCCAAAAAGCTAATTTGCTTATTTAGGCTTATTAGATTATTGAATTTGCTTATTCTAGGTTTAGTATAGCTTATTAGGTTAGTTTAAAGTCATTTTAGCTTATTTCCCTTAGTTTAGAGCTTATTTGCATTTTAGCTTAAAATTTCTAAGTATTATAGCTTTTTGATTATTTTGTCATACTAGCTTATTGTAGTTGCTTATTTTTATTCTTAAGTGCTTTTTAGATATAACTTATCATCTGCCTTAGCTTATTTCTCTTTGTGATTTGCTTTTTAGTGCTTAATTAGCTTAACCGTTAGCCAATTTAGACTTAGGGAAGTTTAGCTTATTCTGTCACTCTTTTCAGCTTATTTTAGTGCTTATTTGTGATTTATAAAAAAAGTATTTTTGTAAAAAGTGCTTATTTTTTAGTCTTTTAAAAAGTTGTAAAAAAAATGGCAAGTAAAAAACATTTGGGAATTGAGGGAAGCCAAGGGTGAGCAAAACTCGAACCCGAGACCTCTACCCCAATTCAACCAAACGTTTTACACAACACACACACTACCACTCGCCTTGGGGTATTTTTCGATTTTACTTTGCAAAATCAATCTTTTATACACGTTTTGGCCCTTTTGGCTTATAAGCCGTTTTTAGCTTATTTCACAGCTTATTTAATAAGCTGTTTTCTCCAGCTTATTTTTATTAGATTCCTCATTGTTCAATGCACTTTTGCTAAAAAAAATTCAGATTTTTATTAAATAGGTTAGTATTTTTAAACATTTAATTTTATTAAAATCGTTTTTAATTCATAAAAAATTATAAAAAAGTCAAAAAAATATAATTCTTTATTAGAAAATTTTTCTTTTACATTAGGACTTTAGTACAATAGATTTGCTTTTGTAGGGTTAAAATTGCAAAATTTGATTTTTTAAAGAACGGGATTGAACCCCGTTCACGTTTTTAGTGTTTTTAAGCCCTAAACTCTTCCGTTTTTGGTCTAGTTTTTTTGTTCTAGCATTTTAGTCAATTAAGACTTATAAAATCCAAAAAGATCCTTTTAGAACTTAATTTTGATAATTTAGGGTTTTTAGGTCACGTTTAGGATTCCCGGTTTGCGTTTTTAGTTTATATTTGTTTTGCCTTATTTGTTCTTAGTTTAAATTGCCTTAATTTTCCCATAGTTTTAGAAAATCAATCTAAACCTTGTTCCATTCAAGCATCGATTATCAAAACGACTCTCGACTTTCAATTGCATTCCTCGTTGGGGATAACGACCCGGGAATCATACTTTCGGATTTACTACAATTGAGAGATTTTTTGATTCTTTTCTTTATATTTATATATTTATAACTATATTTTATATTTATTTATATATATATTTAAAAAGGTTAGCATCAAATCAATCAGGATATCAAAACTGCCTTCTTAAATTGTTATCTTGATGAAGACATTTATATGGTACAACCTGAATGTTGTTGTTGATCCTACTATCCCAAAAAAGTAAATCAAGCTTCAAAAGATCCATTTCTGGGTCTTAATCAAGCAACAAGAAGCTGGAATAAAAAGATTTGATGAAGAAATCAAAAGGTTTGGTTTGATAAAAATCTTGATGAGCCATGTTAATATCAAAAGGCTATGGAGTAAAGTTTACATTTCTCATCCTGTATGTTGATAGACATAATCATCAAGGGAAAATCACATTCCAGGTTTACAAACGTTAAAGGATTTATCTTGGAAAGTGTTTTGCTATGAAAGATTTGGGTGAAGGCCATCATTATTCTTGGGGAATCAAAATCTACAAAGATAGGTCAAAGCGATTGAATTGTACTTGGTCAAAATGCTACATAGATAAGATCTAAAGAGGAATAAAAGGGAAATTCCAAACGGTGGTCATATCCCCATGCAAGAATACTTGAATTGAACAAAACATAAAACAAGGTGCTTCAACACTGATGGGGAGGTGAAGTGCATGCAAAATGTAACTATGCATTTCGCTGTGGATTCTATTATGTATGCTTTTAAGATGCCACTAAGACCTGATGTTGGGTCGCGCAAATATAACAAGCCGGATTTTCACAAAACAAATCCTAGAGACTTCACTGGCTAATTGTAGAAAATAATCTCAAGTATTTAAGAAATACTAAGAATGTTCTTTTTATGGTGGAGAATCAGGAAGCTAAACTTTGAGTTTATTGGCTATGCGATACTGGATTGAGACCAATATAGATGATATGAAATCTCAGACAGGATACGTTTCGTTTTGAACGGAAGCATAGTAGACTAGAAAAGCTCCAAGTAAAGTACTACTAAAATGCCTGCTACATAAGCTGAATAACATAGCTGCTTAAGAAGCAGAGATGGAAGCTGTTTGGATTAGGAAGTTTATTTCAAGGCTTGGTATAGTACCAACAATAAACGAACCTATTACTGAGTATTTTGGCGATAATCACCACACTTCTTATCGCCAATGAACTGGGAGTTCAGATGGGCACCAGACACTACCATAGAAGTAACCTTCTTAAAGTTCACACATATGACAATCTAGCATAACTTTTACGAAGGCTTTACCAAAAGGAAAGCTTACTCAACATGCTAGGAGCATGGGACTTCGTTTAGCTAGTAGTTTCATGTAGATCTGTGTTTAGTATTTGGATAAGAGATGTTTTAACAATTTATTTTATGATAATGAATACATGGTAATTATTGGTTATTTTTTATCTTAAATTGTGTCCTATATTTGCATGTTTAAATCCATGAATAATAATAGTTATTATTCTAAATTAATCCATTGTCGATTAACAATATGAGAATATTGTTAAATTAAGACAATTCTGAGTGATTGGTGATATTTTAGATATTAAGGATATGTCCACCAAACTCACATGATATTCATAAGATGAATATTGGATTTCCCCAACACAAGAATATTACTTTATGGATCGGCGTCATTAAGTTAATCTTGTAAGTGATTTTTGTTTACTAAATCCTTAGCCTTGAGATGCAAGTAGGTCTTGCATGTGTGGATTATCCTTCTTGATTTAGTTTTAGTTATCCTGAATAAGGTAGCTAGTAAGGATTATTTCAAAAGTGATTATGAAGCGTGTGACATGGCACTTGTAGTCAATAAAGAATTTGTTCCTTCAATAGTTGAAATATGATGCCATTGGGCCCCTCATAGAATTAATCAGATGTATACGTAGCCGCAACCAAAAACTCATGTAGATATGTCTCAATGATTTTTAGTAATCTTGACTAATTACATATACGAGAAGCAGAATCGGTAAATAATGGAATGACCTTGATCCATATCCATTTTTAACACGGTATCGGGAAAGGGATTGCAAACTCATAAATCATTTATATGTGTCTTTAAGAAACCACACTCGGATATTTCTGGGAGCATTGGCGTGTTGCTAGACGCTTACCAATGTTATTATATTATTTATACATGTCTAAGTGGGAGTTGTTGGAATCTGTCCACGTATAAGTAATATATGTCCGGAAATCTATTCGAGCCTACGGGGACGCACACGTTAATATGTAGAACAACGATTAATATATTAATGTAATATATTAGTGTTTAATGAACGATCGTTAAAAGTTTAACAAGAATTATATTAGTCGCTAAAATTTAAGGACTATTATGCAAAACCGGGAAAAGGAAAGTTTCAGTTGACCCCCTTGTTTCCTTATACCGGTTAAACTCCACCTCCTTGAGGAGGTGGAATTGCTTGCTTGCTCTCCAAGCTAAGAGGTCTATAAATAGGGGCTTTGGTTCATTGAATCTCTCATAACATCCAAAAACCCTAAAACTCTTCTTGTGTTTTCCTTGTGTTCGACCGAATCCCAAAACCCACAAAGGGTTTCGTTTTCTTCCCTTGATCATGCGATCGAACTGAATACCCTTTAGGGTTTCGGTTTTGTGGTTTTATACCACATACATGGAGGTTTTGCTCGTGTGTTGATTGAATCAAAGACGAAGGTGATCGTTTGCTAAACACTACTAGTACTAGCATACCTCGTTGTTTGCTAAGAACTTATTGTGTGTGTCAACTTAGAGGGATTATACTTTTGATCCTAGTGGTTTCGCGTGGTGTTATACTTACGTGTGTATTCAAGGCGGCGGTTTGTTTATTTCTAAAAGGTACGCACGTTCTTGAATACTTGTTAGCTATATTATTCTATACGTGTTTAATCTTTTCGCTGCGTACTCGTGTTTTAAAGGTTAAAAGATGTAAAAACCCAACAAAACTACTGTATATGGCAATAAAAATAGACTATGAAGCAAATAATACTAAGACCAAACCTTAATCTACTATTATTCCAAGAGCTACAAGTAAAGTGCTTTGAATGAGTTTCGAAGAGATCGACAAACGGTGCATTACGATGGCAATATAGTGGGTACACAGGCCATTTGACAGTACGGTGTGACATGATCAAGAAAGTGGTTCGAGTGACTTATGAAGAAAGTTATGTTACAGTGAGTATTTGCAGTGCATAATTGTGAGGTTCGTGAATTTTGGCCAATAGTATGGTCATGTGTTTTCTAATTGGGCGGTGTTGAGTTATTGATTTGAGCTTTGTGGGTTTGGGGCCGCTAACGATTTCAACTCCATGTCTCGTGTGGATGAGTTAGTGGTTCTCCATTTCTTTTATAGTTTTAGTTGTGAGGTCAACTTGTAATCTATTTGTTTGGCTTTCGG
>BQNB010135261.1:3069-18185 GCA_026074375.1 Tanacetum coccineum | reverse complement strand
GGTGACCAAAAACAAGCCGCTTCGTGGGAGTTCACCCCATGCTTATCCTTTTCTATTTTCTTTCTATTTTTAATGTGTTGTGATGTGTTGAGGCTAGTCTCTTCCGGTTTCTTGTTGTTTGTTGTTTGTGCTTGTGATTTTGTAGGATTGACCCAAGAATTTCTGAAGCCTCTCGTGTTCGGTGTTGTGTCCCATTTCACTCGAGCTTTCGATCTTTTGTTTGAAATTAGTTTGGGGAGATCCGATATCCTTTAATCTTATCGATTAACGTTTATCTTTACATACTTCATAAATGGCTTAGATTTTCATAGAAACCCGACCTTAAACATTGAGGACAATGTTTCGTTTTAGTTTGGGGAGGGAATCTATCGATTTGATGTTACTTGCTTATTGTTTTGTTATCACGTACCTGTTTTTCCAAAAAAATAGCAAAATTTTTAAATTTTTAAGTTCTTATTTGTAGAAAAAAATGAAAAAAATAAAAAATATTAGTAGTTGAATAAATAATAAGTGTTAAGACATGAATGTAGGTTTTCCGTTGGTAAGAATAAGAAGTAATTTTTGACCCGATCGAACGTGTAGAGTTCTAGCTTTCTCCCTTAACAATTAATGATGATAGTTTGTGCTAGTCTCATGTAGACTTTAAACATGCTAGACTTGAAATCATTAGTAAATGAAGACTTGTGCTAATCTCAAGTAGATTTTAAATATGCCAAGTTGGATTTTATATAGGCTAAGTATTTGCGAATTTCTTTATTAGAGATTTTAAATTGCAAAGAATAAGAGATGATAGTGTTGATTACGAGTTAGGATGCTAAACAAAGTTTATTTTATAAGAATAACTTGTGGTTTTTCTTCCCCGAAGTTCTTAAAATGATTAATTATACGTGTTCTCTTTAATTTTTACAAATTATTAAGATTTTACTCTTAAAAGTCTAATCAACATATTCAGAGAAAAAGCTTTATCGATGATGAAGTCAAACATCATTTGTAAATAAGAATTTTAGTTCAAGTTTATACTTTGGTTTTCTAAAACGAAAATTTTCTATTTGCAAAAATAATGTGTTAAATTAATTAATCTCTAAAAAAAAAAAAATAAAAATAAAAATGTAGTTGGTGAATAAAAAGGATGCAAGTTATAAATCCTTAGTGTTAATAATTAATATACAAACTCCATCGCAATAAAGTACATGGGCATTTGTCGGTTCGCTCCCGATGTGACATCGAAAGAAAGGGTGGAGGATGTATATTTAGGGTTGGTATCATAATAAGTACACGAGCTCTTGTCGGAGGCGTGGCCGATGTGTCGTCGAAAGAAAAGTGATACCGATTCCTAGCCTAATAATGTAAATAGTAATAATAATGTTGCAAGTTAGAAAATAAATAGTAAAAGTTTTATTTTCTAAAACCAAGGTATTCTTTTGAACTAAGGTTTGCAAAAGTCTACAAGGCTTTTTCATCGGAAGTTCATGCGTTTCGATTAGTATTCTCCGGATGGGGTGTCAAAAGCCTTAGCACTTACCCGACGACGGTGGGATGCTAGAGAAGAAAGTCATTCATGGGACAAATGAACCAACGATGTCTTAGCTAAGGAGGTTTTTGTTTGCTTTAAGTTGTGATCTTGCTAAGTGATTAACATATTAGCCCAAAAGGCCCATGTGCAAAGCTTGGTCGGATTTCAACTATCTAAATATGTGGATTTAATGGTTTAAATTAATTTGAACACACACACCTAAATATATGATTTATGTCGGGAAGAGAAATTCACAAGTTGTAATTATAAGTAGTCTTAGCATTTTAGCTCGTGATTAACGGTGGAGCTTTTTGTTTAAAGCTTAGTATGGGAAAAGTGAAAAATCGGGAATGATGAAGTTATCTTTTAGACACTTAATTGTGCTTTTTGTTCTATGATCCTAAAAGTTACCAAAAAGGTAATGAAAACAATACATTATGTCTTTTGTAAATAAATAAGTTGTAGTTAGGAGTATATCAAGAAAAATCATAAAAAGAGAAAAAGTTTTGAAAATGGGAATTCGGGTGTTTTATAACTTGTGACTTAAAATTTTTTCCTTCAAAGACTTTACTACTTCTTAAAGGATTAGTTTGGGGAAATTTCTTAAGTATTTGGTTATAAGGCATGTAATATTGCGTGAGGACACACAATCGTTTAGTTTGGGGAATTTTGATATGTGTGAAATACACATATCCGTTTATACCTAAAATAGCCCAATTAAACCCAAAACAGACCAAAAATGGCAAAAATATGCTTGTATTTGTGTTTTGTGTGTGCAGGTACGGATATATCAAAAATCACAAGAAAATAGTTAAAAACGGGCAAGCACGGACACGAGAACGGAAGAGTGAACAAAAGCCAGAAGCAAGCCAAGAAAAAGTCAACCCTTAGTCAAATTCAGTCAAACATGGTCAACCAAAGTCAACCACAAAAAGACAAAACTCCAAAGTATTCCAAATTAGTCCCTCAACTTTCCAAAAGTTTCACAAATGGTCCTTGGACTCTTATTGGGCCTTAAAACCTTTAATGGGCCCTTAAAACCCTAAAAAACCCTTATCCGGATAATAAAAAGCCCAAAGCCCAATCCATAAGCCCAAATTCCTAGTCCATAACCTTTCCAATAAACCACAGGGACCAATCTTGCAATTTCTCAAACACCTTTTTACACTACAATTGAGAAAACAAAAGAGAGGGGCTAGTTTTGCAATTGAGCCAAAGTTCAAACTGAATTTTACCCTTTTTACAGTTAAAAAGGGCGCCAAGGGTGTGGCACTATTCACCCTTCGTCCCCAGCATTAACCTAGGTCAAATCAAGGGGTAAATCTCAATTAAGGGTTTAATTGGTCAATTCAAGAGCTCTACAACACAATAGCAGGGAGAAATTAGTCAAATCATAGGCTCTTATTAGCTCACTCTCAAGGGGATGACACATCAGAGCAAGGAAAGCACACAAGGATTGATAAATTACTCTTGGATCACTCAGTAAACAAGCACAATGAGTCTCAAACAGATTGCCATGCTTGCAATTCGTGTGAGCTTATAAGCGATCCAACGACTCATGATCAACACCCAATGATTGATTGATTTGATGGCTGAGATGAAGAGGAGCGTGCAGGAGCTCAAGGCCTAGAAGGTTCTCTCAATGGCTATAAATAGTGCCCTCACCTCACACACAAAGGGATCCTTTTTCTTTTCTAGCTTTTAGCTTAGTGTAGCCTTTAATTTTCAAGCTGATTGTAATTTTCATTTAAGTTCAGTTGTAATTCTCTTTTATAATGTAATCAAAGTTTTTCAGTCAATGGAATTTAGTTTTTACTTTTAATCTATCTTAATCTCTTTTAATCATAAGCTCTCAATAAGCCAAATTGTTTTCAAATGCTACTCATAAGCTCATATAAGCTATTATTCAGCTCTTTCAGTCTCTAAGCTGAAATTGAGCTCAAAATTGGTTTAAAAGCTTTTGGAAGGGAGATCTAAAATGGAAGGATCTCCAAGGACTTTACTCCTAGCTTATTTATAAGCTAGGAGAGCTTGTAGCAAAGCTCTAAGAGCAATTAAGCCTTGTTCAGCTAGGCCTCTTGTAAGTTTCTTTCTATTTCATTTTGTCCTTAAATTTTAGTTCAATTGCTTAAGAAATAGCTTATTAGTTTAAGGTTTGCTTATTTGCTAAATGTGATTGCTTATCAGTGCTTATTTACATTATATCTAGCTTATTGAGTGTTTTATATTATCTGTTTTAGCTTATTATGTCATAGATCTTAGTTTTTCAATATAGGTCATGAAAAATCTATGAAAAAAACTAAAAATAGGTAGTGTCATCACCTTTAGATCTTCATTCTAGCTTAATTTAGTAGTTAGAATATGTCATTTAAGTTAGTTATAAGCTGTTAATCATCTGGTGTTAGGGATTCAATTAGTTAATTTCATTTCAAAAGTTTTTTTCAAATCTGTCAAGGGAATTAAGGGGTGTTTGGCATAGGCTAGTTTGACCACCTAAAGTCAATAGCATTTTGAGTTATTACTTTGAACAGCTGAGATTTCTTAAGTAAGCAAGTTTTAAAAAGGTTTGAACAATTAGTTTGAAGTTTAAATAATTTTGTGGCTTATTATCCTTGTTTCAGCACCAGGACACTTTTCCTCTTTTTCTAGCTTGTTCAAATTTAATCCAAGACCTCTAATGGTTAGATTTTGCTTGTTCTAGGTTAGTGTACTCTCATTGAGTAAGGTTAGTGCAGAATTAACTTCCCTTAGTTGCCTGCATTTGTCTTTGTGTTATTGCAAATTGCATCAGCAGCACTAAAATCAGTTAGTGCTACTGATTTTGTGAGCCTCATTTGAGCTAGTTATTGTAGGAATTATAAGCCTAGTTTTAAAGATATACTTTAGTTTTTACATAGATTTAGTTAAGTCATAGCTTAATTTCCATTTTCAGCTTTATTTGTTAGTCTAAATTTGCTTTTAAAAGTCAGCCAAAAAGCCAAAAGGCCAAAAACAGTAGGTTTAAGATTTAGGTTTTAAATTTTGAATTTTAGCTTAAAGTGTGTGATTTTATGATTTGGATTGATTGTCCACAAGTAGCTTAGTTAGTTTGCAAAAGTTTAGGTCCTAAATCAGCTTATTGAGTAATTGAGCTTAATTTGGTTTTGAACTTATTGTCTTGTTTCCTGAGTATGCCACTTTCATCATCATTTTCAGTTACCTTCTAGTGTTTTAAGCTCTCATTTCTTTTCTCATTTAGCTTAAGTACATCATAAGCTTTCTATAGCTTCTTTTAGTTTTAAGTTTAAGCTTATTTTAAGCTTTTTACAGCTGATTTAGTAAAACCAAGGGTAAACCCCCACCTCCGTGAGCAGCTTAATGATTAAGCTCTTTTTAGAGCTTTATTATGATTTTTCAGCCTTGGAGAAGCTTTTATTAAAGTTTTTCTCCACAACTTGTTCTACAACTTTGCTTTTATAAGTTTTTCATAATAAGCACTTTTAAAATCAACTTATTTATAAAAGCTTAAATGGACTTATGTTGTAGTCGGGGTTGGGCCTCAGGGTAGATTTTGTAACTTTTCAAGTTTTATTTGTTTTCTCCGTTAGTCCTTTGTTTTGCTCTGTTAGTCCTTTAAGGACTTGCATCGTTAGTCCTTTGTTAGTTATAGTTAGTTAAATCTCTTTTTAATAATAATTAGGTTTTAGTTTTTAATTAGTTTAATTAAAGCTTAAATAAAAAGTAAAATTTGGGGCTTTTACTTTTATAAAATTTCTCTACATTTTCTTTTCTCTAGTATAATTTTTATAAAATTTTTAGGTTTATATTTTTAATAGTTTTATTATTTTTATACTTTTAATTAGTATTAAATCTTAGAAAATTCATATCTTAAAATCTAAAAAGCCAAAAATAGTGATTCTTTTTTCTAAAATTTTCTTTTGTCCTAATTTAGGTTTAGCAACTTAGTTCGCATTTTTAGGGTTTAATTTTAGTATACTAGCTTAATTGTCGCGTTTTATTTGTTTTCCGTTAATATTTTTAAGTGTTTAAATTGATTTTAATTGTTAAATTTTAATTGTGCTTTTATTTAGTAGATATAGATTATCAAATCACTATTTCTCAATCATAATCATAATCCGAGCTTAAATCATGGTTTTCAATTGCACAAGTCGTGGGAACGACACCGGGAATCATTCTTCCCGGTTAAATAACGTATTATATATTGTAATTATATATTTTACGAGAGAATTGTGTCAAGGGTTACTTGTATTTTCTTATTTGCTCTTTGGAAATATTCTTATAGTAGATTGTATATGTATGTGAAAACTACTATCACCCTTATTCGCAGCATACCTAATCAATCAATAGATCAAATAAACTACTTAAATAGTGATGATTAAAACTATCTACTACAAACGTTGTAAAAAAGGCATATTTATAACAATAGAATGGATATTTTCAGGAACCTGCTAAACGTGATCATTGTTTCCCTGTGAGCTCATGCCATTGGTTTCAACACCCTCGCTAGCATCTGTAAGAAACAAAGAAGCAAAGGTTAGCAAACCACTATTTATGACCTTTATATACCATATACCATATAATCTATCTACCTATGTGCTGAATTTGTCACACGTGTCCTGAAATAGATTATAGAAAAGGTAAGTTAGATTCATGTTTACACCCATTTCTTCGATTCTCATCCCAGTGTAGGGGTGAGCGCGGTTCCGGAACCGCAAAGAACCGACCCGGAACCGAAAGAACCGAGAACCGAAAAATGCATATTTTAAGAACCGAGAACCGGACCGAAGTGCGTGTTTCGGTTCCCTTCGGTTCTCGGGTTCGGTTCGGGTATTTCGGTTCTTACCCGATTGGAACCGAAATTTTCAAAAAAATCCAAAAACTCAATTTGTGTTTAAACTTTTTTGTGGTTAAACAAAGTTCTTTACCTTAAACGGCTAAAATATGTTATCCTTTTATACAATTTGTGTGTCTTCGTATTTAATCAAGGAATTTTACCGTAAAAACAAGGAACTTCTGGGTAGAATAAAATAGGTGGCAAATGAAGCTCAGAATTAGCTTATGCGTTAATGTAATTGTTATAAAGAAATATAAACATGAAGTTGCAACAAGGATAAGTATCACGTAAAAAAACCAAAAATCTAATAAAAATCCCATATATTTGAAGTCGGGCGGTTCTTCGGTTCCGGAACCGAGAACCGCGGAACCGAACCGAACCGAGAACCGAAATTTGAAATATTGAGGAACCGAGAACCGAACCGCGGTACTAAAATTCGGTTCGGGTTGGGTCGGTTCCCTGATCGGAAGCGTTCGGAACCAACTGTTCTCTTACATATGCTCACCCCAATCCAGTGTAAACATTTAGATTAATTTACTATGCTTTTCTTATGTAATCCAATTGACTGCAAATATAAGACCAATCCCAAACACCCCTTTACAGTAAAATAATAGTTCCATTAACAACTAACATAATGTTTATTCGCAAGCTTAACTAATTTCCAAATTAACTCGATCAAGCCTAGTAATGTCTTAGAACATAATCGCCATCAAATAATCTAGTAACTTGCATGTAATTCATAGGATTCGGGAAGATCTTGACATTCCGCCACTCCATATTTGTATGACATAGCACCAGTTATATGAGTTACGAACTTTAGTTTCTGTCGAGAGTTTTTTTTGCTTAGATGCTATTAATTTTTAATATGCTTTACAACCGCATGTGTATTACGAAAAACATTTAAAGTGACAAATGATAACCAAACATAAACCAAGAACCATGACGGCCCTGTCAATAAACTCTGTTATAAAGCTGCGAGTTTCACGTAGAAAAATTAATCCGGTTGTTGCTTACACAATGAATCTGCATTTAACCAATGCTTCCAAATGTTTCTGAATGACCCAATACATCCTCAAGCGCTTTGCTCCTAAAACAGCAAAAATGTCACGGTCATTAGCGATAATCTCACTACCATTCTTCTAACCAAATTTCTCTTCCTCATTTTTCTTGTTTGACGCAGTTAAATTATACATAATCCCAAACCTGAATTAAAGAATCGATCTAAATATTTAAATCTTACCCCAAAACCACTATAGGACTTTCATCCAACACCTTGGTAGGCACCAATCCATCTAGCCAGAACCTCAACATCTCACCATATTTCATAATTCTCCTTTGACATTCATCAAACATATGGTATTTGAAAGTCACCTATTTCCTAAAACAAAGAGCAAAAGATACTATTAGAATCCATTAGTTGGGTGCAAACCCATAATCAAATATTAACGCATACAACAAAATTGTTAGAAGATATGATTTTGGATAATAGATTAGATTTAACTACATACTTAGGATTCATATAGATGTTGATTTTGCAATTTTAATTTGTTAATGAATCATTCATGAAAGAAGCATCTATATGAATCATTTGGTTTTCTGAATAATAAAATAAAGAAGCTTTAAGAAGTGTTTGGTGGATATACAAGAATCAACAATAGGAGCAGGAGGTGTTGTCGTTGTGTTGTGGTACACGTCTGTACATACGTGTATGGTTTAAGAAGTGGGAGAGAGACACTTGGTCCGGGCGGGTAATATTTTTGGTTTCCTGTTTCAGGCGGGTTACGACGGTTTTTCTGGCTGGTCGGCCCCGGTTCCGCGGGTTTCGCACAACAATTAAATGAGCTTTGTTTCCTTTTAATAAAAATTAGTAATAAAGACTACAATCAAACAGGGATAATACATTAGATGTTTGTGTTATTTTGCTGTTTGAAGTCGTAATAATTAGCTTTTGACAGGTTAAAGAAGGGATATTGGTTGTTTTTATTTACCTTCTGAAAACCAACTTTGTTGTAATTACTAAATCATTTGAAACTGGTTATTTGACCCTTAAGTAGTCAATAACATAATATGACTTCTCTGAGCATTAAACTGATTATTAAAAATACGTGTAATCATCTCAGTAATCATAATAGTCAGGTTCAAACCCCTAGATTTGTTTATCTGAACACTAAAAACTGAATATTGTCTGTCATGTGGACAAAATAGGAAAGAATACGAGTATGGTAAACCGTTAGAGGTTCATGTGGGTTTGAATGTTAATCTTGACAGGTGCGTGCAGGAAGGGCAAAATTCCAGAAGATTAAAAAAACTATATATGGACAGAGAAGACGTACTTATTCCTGACATCTTTTGGGATTACACCAGTGGGAAGGTCTTAACAATAGATTGGTTAGAGGGGGTCAAACTCAATGAGAATAACCTATGATTATGTGGTTGACCTCATATTATTCAGCAATGATGAAAAATAAATCTTTCTATATCATTGAAATCAACTACTTTATTACACCCTTATCTATTGAAGTTTATGAACAATAAAAGACAATAAAATAGAAAACATGGTCTAATGAATTAATGTTATATCTTTGTTTTATTTAATACGTTATGTCTTGCAATATATGCCTTTCATTTTGGATAACTAGGTTTTCAACCCGCGCTTCGCTGCGGAGCATGGGGTTTTCCGTCTTCGTTGTGGCGGTCTTTGTTATGTAGCGCTTGGCTAAGAAAGATACAGTAAACACATTTTCTCCATTTCTCATACAATGTATATATCATTTAAAACTTGCAAAATGTGCAACAAATGAAGTCTCCCTTACTCCTCTAACTTTTATTAAGAGACCCTGTATGGTTCATTATGCATTCAATCTGCACTTCAGTCATATCCACCTGGAGCAAAACCAAAGCCTGCCAAGTAAGCAAAACATGGTTATTTTCAGCAACCATCTTTTTTTTAAAGTAACATATGAATGCAATATGATGTTTCATCAATTACTTTGGGGGAAAGCATGGGAAGTTAAGGCAGTCTTGTGGCATGGGAAGTTAAGGCAATCTTGTGCAAAAACAATAGTATGCTAGTGCCTTAAACGTTAGCAGACTTGTTTAGTGGTGTCAACTTGAAATTAGATAAAGGATCTTACTCACATATAAAATGCAGCTATACTATGCACGCCTTAATTGCTTTGGTTTTGAAAAAACACACAAATCAAAAGGAGATATAAACGTCATAAGCATTGTGTTCACTAAACAAAATCATAAAGAGTCAAACCGAATATCTGTTAGGATCAACATGAAATTCTTAAACATCTGTTCTAACAATAGCCTTCCCACGTTAGTTGTACCTGCTTCTGGGAGAATGAGCATAAAGAAAATGTAACTTCACAACTAGTGGCTTTTCGTTCGAAACACAAAACTATGTGCTAATCATGTTTCTTAATCTTATACAGCTTAAAAAAACAAAAATGATTGAGTGATGACATCTCTAACAACATATAATAGAAATATATAAGGGGTGTTTGGGATTTCTTGTTTATTCTGCTGATGCTTCTGCTTATTGATAAGTACTTATAATTTAAAGATCCTTGAGGACTTGAAGTTTACCTTGCGTCTACCGCATCAGACTAAAGCTGTTCTTTTCACTAATGCTTCTGCTCTTTTATGTACAACTTTTTTGTTTTCCTTTTGAAAATGACCATGATAATATTTATTGAATAAGTATAATGGGCACTAATTGTTTTTTCAAAACAATGCAGATGGAGCATGTGGGTATGGTCCATCTACTACAAGCTTCTATAATGGCCATCTTGCTGCTGGTGTTCCTAGCATTTTCAAACTTGGGTCAGGTTGTGGTGCTTATTTCCAAGTACAAATTTAATTGTACGATCTTTGTGTTTAATCAGCTTATTTTTGCGGCTTATGTGCTTATGTAAATTTACATTAGCGGGTAAGCTCAACTTTTGAAGCTCATCAGCCAAGAAAAGTTAGCTACTTGTTCAAATTCAAATAAGCTCATAAGCCCACAACACTAAGATACTCCAAACACCTAGCTAGTTGTTTGGAAAAAAAATAGGAGGTTAAGTGAACGATGAGGAATAAATACCAACATGTAAAGACGCACTCGAAGGTTCAAAATTACTCCCAAGCAAATTAAAGACGCACTTGAAGGTTATATAACTGATAAACTAAAGACGCAACCCTTAAGACTCTAGACTAAAAGTATTTATACATATCTCGGTACTCTAACTCGCAACCCTTAAGACTCTAAACTATGATGTTGTGTAATGGATTTGAATGGGTCATAGCAGTCTAGTATTACGCAACAAAAGTTCAAAATTTTAACTACATTGTCCTATTTCATCTTTCGTGTTTGCTTTTCAGTAACAATATCTGCAAGAATGCAACTTTACGCTAACGTAAACTACTCTCGATCAAATATAATTCTTATCGCAACTACATCAGTAAAATAAACGAAACCACCCTTCCACCCGTCTTTTCGGGTTTACTTGTAAAGTGACTTGATCCTATTTACCTGAACAACGTCGGGTCTACCATCTTGAATACGCTTTGTCAAGTACTCGGTCTCTGTTTCAGTGAAGAAGCATGGAGGTTTCACCTACAAAGTTGACGAAAGTGAGTATAAATTCCAATCCTTTAATCTTAAATCAAGCTATTTCTTTACCTCGATAAGAAGTGGCAGAATTGTAACTCCTACGCGCCATCCGACACCCAGGACACTAACGTCTCTTGGATGAGCAAGTCCCCAAACTTCATCTTGAAAATTACGCCCATTAAAAAGCAGCAAATTGATAGAGTGCTTAATTACACATATCTTATACCTCAAAAAAAGGCGCGAGCTTAGAATAACCAAAAACAACAATAACTGCCAAAGTATATGTTTGTTTTGCATTTGTAATTGTGCAGGGAAGTGATATCATAAAAGAGCCTAAAAAAAAAAAAATAAAAAAAAAAAAAAAAAATAAAAAAACAAAAAAAAAAAAAAAAAAAAAGAAAACCAGCCAAAATGACAAAACTAAGCATGAATGGAAAAGACTTGCAAAATCAAGGCCAAAGTCCGAAAAATGACAAAGTCAGAGTACAATACTGAAGACTCACAGTCAAACCGGAGCCGTGAACTGAAGAATACTATTGAAATGCAATCTTTACCCATCTAATGGGCCGGGAAAGCCCAATAGTATAAGCTAGAAGACTGTTGAATACCAAATGCGGCCCTCAATCAATTACAACAGCCCTTTGTGTGCAATTGACCAAAGACTGTGAAGACTTTGTGAAGGCCCAACGTAGCCCAGATTACAGCCAATCCAGCAATTGGACAAACACAACCCACTTCATAACTTATTGGGCTTGAGACACACTCAATTGGGCCCAATACAAGCCCACACACCTTATTGGGCCCAAACCCAAACCCAGTGGGCCCAATACAAAACAAAAGCCCAACAACAAAACCCAAGCCCAAAATCCTTTTTTATAAAACTTTAGGGGCTAAAATTGCCAATTTTGAAAGTTGTTTTAAAAAGAAAAATAGAAAAATAAAACACAAGGGCTGGTTTTGCAATTTGCCAAAACCTCTTTTATTCCCTTTTAGTAATAAACAGCAGGGACCAAATTTGCAATTTGCCAAAACTCTCTTTAATTCTTTTGTTATAAAAACGACAAGGGCCATTTGTGCCACTTTCCAACTTAATTATAACTATTTTCGGCTTATAAAAGAAATGACAAGAGAAAGAAAGTGTGAGGGCTAGTGTTGCATCTTTTCCAAAGATACCTTTTAAAACCTGTAACCATAACTGTACCATAACCATTACCCGCCAAAACCTAAACCCCCCTCTCCCATGGTTTACAAGGCCAAACCACCTCCCAAGTACTACCACCAGCTCACCCTCACCATTTCCCACCTTACCCTGCCCCTATAACCCTTCCCACTTGGAAATCACTCAACCCAACGAACCCCATCCATGGCTGAGAATGATGTAAGGCCAACGAAGGGCTAGGATTGATTGGGAAGCCTTACAACAAGCACAACCCATGAGCCACAAGGCTTTGAGCTTGTATAAAAGAGCCAAGACCAAGCCGAAGTCAAACACACCATATTACACCCTGTTTTTCCTTTTCCTAGTATAAAATTTAATTAAGTTGCTTTAAGATTAATATACTCAGTTGTTAATTTTTTGTTTTAAACTTTTGCCTTGTAATTTCCCGTTTTTAAGCAATTCTCTTTTTACTTCAAGCAATTAAGTAATTAAGCTCTTGAGCTCTTGTAACCTTTTCTTTTCAACTTGTACTTTACAATTTTAGTAATCTCATTCATTTTACGAGTTTTTGTGTTCTTTGATTTACATTTCAAGTCGAATTTAGCAAATAAGCTCTTAATAAGCTCATTTGAGCTTATTACTTCTCATAAGCTCAATTTTAATCAAATTTTGTTGTTTAAGCTTTCATTTACTCATTTTTACCTGTTTACATCTAATCATGATCACTTGAGTTACTTGAGTTCATTTTTGAGGCTTAAAGGAGAAATAAGCTAAAATTCAGCTTATTGTGACTCTTATGGTTTAGAGGCAAGGTGCCATTTAGGAACATTCAAACTTCTACTCTTGGATAGTTTGAATGTGAAGATTCTACAAAATCCAGGTTTAACTTGCTACATTTCCTTTTAATCATTTCATAGCTTATTGCAAACAGCTTATTCCTTTTGAATTTTCATGATTAATCCAGTATCATTTAGCTTAATGAGTTTATAGATGTTATTGCTTAATGTTGTTTTAGTCTTAATCAATTTTAGTTTTCTTTTCTAAAATTCTGTCATAGTAGTAGGCTAAGCTTCATAGAGAAACTAGCTTATTTTCATAAATAAGCTAGTTTTCTCATAACATAATTAGCTCTATTAATTCAGCACAAATAGAAGTGGATAAAGAGTTTAGTTTGTTTTAGCTTTTACATAGCTTTTAAAGTACAATATTATGTTGACAGCAAATCTTAAGGTGTGTTTGGTTTAAGCATGGTTTGACTCTTAAAGTCAAAAGCAAACTGTCTAAATTCTCAAAACAGCTGAGTTTAGTCCTTTAATAAAGATTTACAAAGGTTTTAAAAGTTACATTGTTAAATTGTAAGTTTTAGATCTTATAAACCTCATTTTGCACCAGGGCAGTTTTGATAGATTAAGAGTTTTTAGTTTTAAAAGAATTCAAGGTAATCTAGAGGTCATTTGGTATTAGTGTCAATTCATTTACATGTGATGAGTTAATAAGAAAGTCCTAAAGTGGAGAGTTAGCTTACAAATAAAGTGCTTAGGTCATTTGCATCAGCAAACAAAAGCCTTCCTTATCAGTGTAGATGTTTTTCATTTAAAACTTTGAATTTTTCATTACTTTGATAAAACTTTGAAAAATCCTTATATCTAGGAAAACCTTTTATCTAGGTTTGTTCAAAGTATAAAGGAGAGCTTATCTTCAAAAATTCAGATTCTGAGAATTAGTATTAAGCAACTTAGCTTATTAGAAAAAGCTCTACATAGTTTTAAACAAAACTTACAAATTTTCAGCTAAATTTTCTTGCTAAACTTGTTAATACCTAGCTGTTTTTAGTTTAGATTTCCTTAGTGTACATTTTAAGCTACAATAAGCTTCCTTTGCTTTTCATTTTCATTTAGTATTAAGCTAGTTACAAGCCAAAATCTAAAAAAGCTTTTTGAGCCTATGTTTCTGTAACAGTGAACTTGTTGTTTATTTTTCAGCTTATTCTTTTGTCAAAAGTCCAAAGTGCTTTTATTAAAGTTGTAGGGAATAAGCTGGTTGTCAACTTTGTAGTTTTAAGTTTTGTCTGAAAATCATTTTTTTAAATAAGCAAAATAAGCTGAAATCGCGGGGTCTGTTTGGTATTTTTATTAAAGTTCAAGGTTGCCCGTTTCTGTTATAGTGTAAATTTTCTATACTTCACCCGCCTACCCTTATCTTTCCTTTCCTACACTTTTTACCCTGTCTTTTGTAATAAGTAAAATAATTTTAATATTTTAGTTTATAGTTTTATAAATTTAGGGTTTATAGTTTTAATTGGACAAATTAGGTATCAATTAGGTTATTAAAATTAGGGCTTTTTGGTTTATAAAATTTCTGCACCTTTGTAGTTTCTATAAATCATTTTTCCATATTTTTCCAGTTAAAGTTCTATTTTCTAGGAATTAAAATAGATTTTAGTGATTACTTTTTCTTAGAAAAATCATAAAAAAATAGAAAAGTAGTTGAAAATTTTTGATTCTTTTTGCATTAATTTTCATTTTAAATCTAGTATTTTTGAAAAATAAAAGTAAAATTTTAGTGTTAATTTTTAGAAAAGTTTATTTTTGATAAATCATTAAATCTTTAAAAAATCATAAAAAATCCAAAAATACATAAAAAATTCCAATTCTTTTTCCTAAAATTTTCTTTTTAAATTTGTGATTTTTAGGTATAAAATTTGTTAAAAGTCGTGTTTTAGATTTTAAATTTCAGTTTTAGCTCGCGTTTTAACGTTCCGTGCATTTAAATTTCGCGCTAGTTAATTGTTTTTAATTCATGTTCTTATCTTTTGTAGTGTAATAAGAATTCAAAAATCCCTTTATCATTCTTAGCTCGATTCCGAATTATTCCTAAATTCTCAATTCACGATTTCGTTGGGACACGACCCGAGGAAAAGTACTTCCCGGATAAAAATATACAAATTGTGTTTTCTCTTGTGAGATTTTTACCTTGTATTTCTCTTAATTGAGAATTATTTTGGAAA
>BQNB010135260.1:0-18185 GCA_026074375.1 Tanacetum coccineum | reverse complement strand
TATATTTTATGATTATGAATTAGCTCCGGTTGTATGTTACAAGTAGTTCAAGTGCTGAGGGTGTCTAGGTGGGGACATCCGTTGTAAGCACATGGCCATTGTTTATGTTAGCACCTTAGTTTCATGAACTTAGAGTAATGGTAATCATGGTTTTATACACACTTGAATAAAGTGGAAATACATATTTTGGATAATTGTGATCCAACTTTGTCACGTACATTTTAGGACTATTTGGGGATAGAAATGGCCTTGCATATTTTACCCTAGACTATAGTCGTTTTCACAAACATTGCATCACATCAAACATTTTCAAAGTGTATACACGCTATTTGCTTATGTGCTTACATTACGTGCTGCATTAAGTACTTACGTGGCATACATATATATATATATAATATATATGCTTGCATTCCTTTCGCGTATATCGTACGCTTATTTATATAAGAATTATTATATAAATACCAGAATATTTTTCAGACATTGTGAGTTATACAATGGTCTCATTCTACTCGTCAGACATTGTGAGTTATACAATGGTCTCATTTTACTCGTCAGACATTGTGAGTTATACAATGGTCTCATTCTACTCGTAAGACATTGTGGGTTGCACAATGGTCTCATTCTACTCGTCAGACATTGTGAGTTATACAATGGTCTCATTCTACTCGTCAGACATTGTGAGTTATACAATGGTCTCATTCTACTCGTCAGACATTGTGAGTTATACAATGGTCTCATTCTACTCGTCAGACATTGTGAGTTATACAATGGTCTCATCTTGCTTCTTGGACATTGGGAGTTGCGCAATGATCTCACTTCGTTATCAGACATTGTAAGTTAAACAATGGTCTCTAAGAATATTATTTTCTTCATAACTTTATATAATATCGTATTACACGAAGGCCGTTATAATTCTGTCTCCATAGGATTATGTATGAATCTAAATGTTACAAGTCTTGTATAGGCGGGACTTGTAATAGGAAGATTTATATGATAATTGCTATGCTGACTGGTTCATCGAGACTTTTACCTGGTTTACTCTAACCAAGGTACTCATTAACTATCTTGAACTCTATATTGATCTCGCCTGGCAGTTTTACTCCCAGCTTCCAAAGACGAGTTGGAACACTCGTCCCATACTCATTAAAGCACATGCATCGTCATGTCATCCATCAACTTGAAGGTTATGAGAGTACGCGTATTGCACCGGGAATTATTAAGTAGGAGGATTTATGATCTGTTTATTTAAAAGGATTGGGACGCCTCTTCAGTTAAATAAATAAATTATAAATCACCGAACCATAAGTTTATCAATTGATTATTTACATAAATTAGGACGCTTCTTTATGCAAATAATGAATTATAAATGAGTGGGCTTAATGGTATCCGATATGACACGAGTATGAACCTAAATTCGAAAATCGCCAGAATCTGTTGAAAAGGGTCTAGAAACACAATCGTGTTCTACCACTCGACAGAATCTTAAGGCCTCACTTGGAACTACCTTATCTCATTCTTAAGTTGTTACTTTTGCGATTGCAAATCCTTGCGATCGTAAACTGTTCGTGGAACTAACAGACTTGTTACATACTTGAGTTAATGGAGTTGATTCGTCCTCAAACTAACGACTGAGTACCATAATCCGCCGTCTATCGCATAAGCTCTTCCGCGAGCTCCTCTCATTTATTGAATTTTATTCTGGGGATATTGTTTTCTCGGAGGGTCCTCACCCTCTGTATCCCATCACTATTTGTTATAGTATTGACGTTATGGTTGCTGTTGTTGGGTCCTGGAGTGGTCCCAGATTGTACAAACTTTATCAACTAAGTGATGAAACCCACCTTAAACAAGATAAGCATATGTCGATATAGTATTCAGTTGAATTACTCATTGCAGACAAATAATACACCAATTTAAGTCATGATATTAATTAAGTACTGCCAAGTAAGTTGGGAACTTACATCCATAAGCCACGTTGATGTGAATCATCGAACCTTACAGATAGTACAAACGAGACTCTGCCTTAAGACATTTATGACTTTATATAGACATAACCACGCGACTACACTTTCTCCTTTGATGTGTTCTCTATTAAGAGGTTTGCTTCATAAAGCACTTATACCAACAATAAACCTGGTAATGATGTTTCTCTAAGATACATATTCTAATGGATTGGATATCCTGGTCAACCTAGCCGAAATTTATGTATATTAAGAGGTGTCGAAACACCAGATATTGCTGAATAAAGTTATCAGCGTCATGTTCAACTGGTTTAGTAAATCTTAAGTCTTTTCTTAGACACACTAAGCGGATAACACAAATTTAATCTCGGGACGAGATTTCTTTAAGGGGTAGGTACTGTAACATCTGAGAATTTTCGGATTTTTAGATAATTATTTTACCCTTTGACTTTTAGGATCTGGCTTGACTTATAAGAACGATCATCTAAATCACGTTTTCACGACTCGGACTCTAAAGCAATTTGATGTGAAACGACATTCCTGACAACTTTTCAGTTTTGCCCGAGACCTGGAAACGAGCCGAAAAGGGCTAAAACAGCACCGCAAACATTTTTCGAACAATATACAACGCGGACACACAAAAACAATTAAATTTGTTTTTAATTATCAGTATTTATTTAATAAAAATATTAAATAAATTAGTCATCATTTTAATTAAAAGCGTTGCGGATAACGCGAATACTCGAGTTGAAATCCAATTTTATTTCGGACAAGGCAAAACCGGTTCACAAAATGAATAACAGATATTTTATTAAATATTATAAAATAATTATGAAACATTATCAATTAAATACTCATTTTTATCAGAAAAATGATTCGGAAAACAATGGCGCAAGTTTCAAGAGTTGAATCATCCGTTAAGTCCTTCAAACGAGTCCCGAACCGATACGTATCGAAGTGTTACTAAAAAGTTACAAAACGAACCCTGGACTATTTCAACTTGTCACTTTTGATTTAAAGTTTTAATATATATATAAAATTATATATATTTTATTTCATTTTATACAAATTTGCACACACACTCTTTTATAACTCTCTCTCTCCCCTTTTATCCGGCCACCGCCCCACCACCATCTCCGGCGACTTTTTCGGCCACCACCGCCGCGCCGCCGCCGGAAAACTTTTCCGGTGAGCTCCAAAAATGATCCTCGTTAACCGATCTATCCGACCCACTAGGTCACTCTCCTCCACGCGCTATTTTCTTTCGCCCTCTCTCTCCGGCAGCCGCACCACCACTGCTGCCTTCATCACGCCACAACCACCGCCACCACAACACACCATCGCATCATCATCATCATCATCATATCATCTTCATCACTAACACCTTCCACCAACACCAACATCACCCCCACCACGCACCACCACAGCAGCCACCTCAAAGGGTGTGTGTGGTTTTATTAACAACTAAAAGGGTGCGTTTTGGTTGGGGTTTAAATGGCAGCAGCCATGGGGTGCGTTCGGTGTGAGTTTAGCACCACGAAGGTAGATTTGGTTCGCGGGTCAACCACAAGAGGTGTGTTCGGTTTGTATGGAAGCACCAGCGGGTCCGTTTGGCTGTCTCAGCCGCACCATTGGGTGCGTCGGGTTGTGGGTTGACAGCCGCGGGGGCGTCGGTTTGTGGGATAACACCAAAGGGTGCGTGGTTTATTCGGCATGCGTGGGTTCTGTTGGGGGTGTTCGTTTGGTTTTCTTGCACCACAAAGGATGCGTTGGGTTTAACAACCACACAGGTGCGTTTGGCTGTCGTCCACAGCCAAGGGAGGGGGGTGTCGGAATGGTTGTGAGCATCAAGGGTGCGTATTGTTTGGTTTTGTTTCACCGAGAGGGTGCGTGTGGACCGGGTAGAGTGCGTTGGTTTGGTTGTTCTACCAACTAGGTAACGTCGACACGCACCAAGGGGTGCGTCGGTTGGTGTTCGCCCCGGAAAGGGCGTGTTTGTTTGGGACAACCAACAAAAAGGGTGCGTGTGATTGATAGTTGAGTCACTAGGGGTGCGTTTGGTTGTGTGAGATGAAATAAAGGGGCGTTTGGTTGGGGCAGCCACCATTAGGGTGTGTTTGGTTTGGATAGAAACACTAAGGGGTGCTTTTGGTTTTGGTTATAAACGGGTAGGATGTGTTTGGTTATTAGTGACAAATTAGGGTGTGTTTGGTTGTGGGTTTAACAGGCCGAATGGGCTGTTTGGGACAGCGGACACAAAATAGGTTGCGTTTGGTATAGTGGCAGCAATAGGGGTGTTTGGTTTTGGCAGAAAACGCCATACAGGACGCGTTTGGGTGAGCAGTTTCTATAAGGGTTCGTTTGGTTAATGAAATTGATTAATAAAAATTATTACAAGGTTTTATAAATATTTAAAATTTAAAAACCGGATATATAAATTGGTGGTTTATAATGGTTAAATAAATGTAAATTATATTATTTTGTTTAGATTAGATATAATAACATATATATATTATATCTGGAACACGCAGACATTGGAAATATTAGAAAGCGAATAATTTCATCATATATTGATTAAGGGAAAACGTCGAGTTTTGCAAAAATGGAAAACGTTATATAAACGGGAAAGTCATGAAGAAATTTTATATAAATTTCTATATTTATTAATGGTTCACTAAAACTGCTATCATTTTAGAAACCGATAAAAGGACTATGTCATATTTTAAAGATATACTAAAATATAACTGTACAATAACCTGGACAACGAACGAAAAACTATACTTTTACATTGAGATAACCATTTTAGACGCGACCTGTCGAGGAAACGAAATATAAGTTTATAAAATATTATTTTATATTTTATAATTATCAGCTAGAAGGTAACCTAATAATTGTTGTAAAAGGCTTTACAAACACTGTTTAACTTAATTGGTAATCTTAAAACGTACGATTACGTTGATACAGGAACTTTTTATTTATTTAATTAAGTGGTGATTTCAGAAAACGAGTCAAACTATTTGGTTTAATTAATTATTCACACTTATTATATAATACCTGCAAGGTATATTATACTTGTCATTAATCTTTGGGTTGTTTGTCTTTATGAGTTATATAAGGGTTTATTTTTCACATGAAATATATACGGAATATATTACACGCTTTGGGTTTATTCTCAATTTATTTATTTAACCAACCACCAAACTATTACAACTTGGGAATCTAAATCTTTATCAACGGGTAGCGTTAATGTGACCATTCATCGGGAAACCCAAATTCATTATCTTAGGCTAGTGGGTCTTAGCAGTTATGATTGTTACAACTTCTTGATCAAGCCGTTTCGTCTTCCGTTCGTGCTGTGCATATTAGATGCCTATCTGTCAATCGTTCTACGTCATCAAGGTGAGTTCATAACCTCAATTTTCAAATCTTTTGAATGTTTATAAACCCGCGAGGGGGAATACATGCTTGCCTATAAACTCTTTACTTATTGTGTTATCTTATAACAATGTGATTGTTTTTAAAGGATATTATGAGTTTCATAGCCTCACTTTTACTCATTTTGGATAACGGTTATATATATTTTTGGGATGAAAATATGCATCGTTTTATAAATGGACACAACATGCTTTGTTTTATAAATTGGACGCAAGTATTGATTACATGTTTGCCTAAGTAGCGATAACCCAAGTTAAGCCCATTATCATGAACTGTCAATTGCATAGATGTAGTTGGGAATTACATTATGTGAGCGCGAATGTTATTTAATAGATCTATTCGGGAAACGACCTCCACGTTCGGTGAGTTAGCTTATCACTGGAAGCAGAACGTTATAGCATGTCGAATTTATATGGTTAGGGTTAGACATCCATAAGGCGTAAATTGCAATATATTGTTTAATTGCAAAAAGATCGTCTAGCTACAGTGTCATGAGTTAGTGTAAATTTAATTCCTATTTATTGAGATGCCTTGCATGTGGTTAGCATATCACAAGGAAAAGTCCTTGCGGGTCCCTGAGACTAGTAATATATTAATTTTAGGAAATCAATAGGCATGAGGTGCCAGGGATACACTTTTGGTGAACTTAAATTTGTCATGCATTCTTTATAAAAATCTTTGGGATAAGATTGGTACTTTTGGTGACATTAAATTTGTCCATGCAATCTTAAAAAAATCTTTGGGATAAAAGTAGTACTTTTGGGTGACATAAAATGTGCCGGCATAATCATTATAAAATCTTGGGATTTTTACATGGTATGTGTGATACAGTGGAATACAATTCATATATAAACTAACTATGAACTCACCAACTTATTGTTGACACTTTTTTAAGCATATATTTCTCAGGTAAATTAGATGCTCGATTTCTTAAAGGCATTGGAATCTATACATTCAAGTCTTTCAATTGTGATGCAATTATGGACATTGTTTATATCAAATTTCAGATTTTGATAAATCAAACGAGATTACTTCAAACGACACTTAGAGGCCGTTCTCTTGTATCTAGCGCTGTGTATTATGAAGTAGCACCCCAAGTGGTATTCCGCTGCGTTGACATATTTTTGGGGGTGTTACAAATTACAACACAATTCCAATCATAATGGGTATTCATTCAATTATTGCATCAAACAATTTATAGGAACGGTTAAAAGAAACAAGAAAAGAAAGATAACAACGACATACGTAGAATTTAGAAATCAAAAGATAGTCATTTCATTAATCACAACGAGTCATAAGTTGTATCGTGACACATTACATGTCACCATCTAATGCTATATAACTCCAAGGACTAGTTCTACTAACTGATATCTCAGTTTAGTTAGTGATTTACAAAAGATACTGCAAAAAACTCCTACAAAAAAAAAAAAATATATTAAAACTACTCAACAAAGAGTCACTATGTTGTCCACGTGGCTCGGCCGGAAGGTCCTATGTGCCCATCAAAAATGAAGATTTATTGAATTCTTCTTACTTTCGTAAACCTAATACCATTCATCATCGATGTTGGGCTATGAGGAACAACCCCAATGTGAACCATCTCCATATAAAACCTCTTGTTCCACACTCGGGACTCATGCAACCTCCCCTCAGCAATATCACGCTCCATACGAGCCCACGCCAACTTAGTCTCAGTCTCAGTCAATCTTTTCTTCAATGTGGCTTTCTCCCTACTCTCCAACACCTTCAACCTCTCTAAAACATTACCCAAAGTACGCTCAACATCTCCCAAATCATGATCAAGTAATTCTCTCTCTTTTTTTCCCGATCTTATTCTTTGACTTTAGAAGAGCAATCTCATCTTGGTTTGTACTCAACTCAGCCTCCGTAAGTCGGGCTCGTAAACGAGACGTCTCCAAATCACGTCTCAAAGCCTAAGGTGCCAATCTACCAACATATGATGAGTCAGGAGCAGAAGATGACTCTCCTACCTTAAATACACCTCTCGGAAAGTCGCGAACAACATAAGGCATTTGAGTAATAGTCCCAAACGTGTCCTCAGGTGCAACGTCAGCCTCCTTTTCCTCTGACTCGGAATCGGATGATACAGAATTAGATGACTCCGCATTAGGTGGCTCTGCATTAGGTGGCTTAGAATTGGATTGACACAAAACACTCCTCCATGGTGGCAGTTTGTTGTCACCACTCCATCCCCATAAGGGAAATATCAACTCAACATCGTCATCAAGCTCAATCTCAACATCTTCGTCTTCAATATCCTCATTATTAACACCTTTATTTACACTATCATTCTCCTCTAACCAGCCAATCATAACACTGGGCTGATGTGGGTTAACATGTGGGGCAAATTGATTCACAAGCCCATTATTCGGTTCTAGTTCTTCTTCCGGGTCTTCTTTCGGATCTTCTTCTGAGTTTTCTTCATCATCACCATCATAATCAACTAAATCAACGTCGTCGGGAATGTCAACCATTTTGTTGGGATCATGGATATCCACAACTTGGTTCGGCTCGGGAACAACTGGGTTCACTTCGGGAATAGCTTCGTTCGGTTTGTTAAGAGGGTTAGAGTTCTTCATGACAATCCGCGTCGTATAAATATCTCGTATTAGTATTAAAATAATCACATAATCAACATTTATATTCAAAATAAATGAAAATCTCATATTACCACATATATATATTTTTCCATATATATATATATATATATATATATATATATATATATATATATATATATATATATATATATATATATATATATATCGATAAATAAATCCTTCTCATTCTTGTCCCGTCGGTAATTCGGAGATTTCTATTGCACCGTTATAGTCAAAAGATTTCAAAAATTCTTTCGTTCATTTTTCTTTTTGAAAATCTTTTGTTCTCTATAACTTAAGCTCTTGATACCAATCTGTAACACCCCCATTTTTATACGTCTCAGCGGAAGGGTCATTTGGGGTGCTACGTCATAATATAACAACTCAAGCATAGAAAACGACTCGAAAAGAGACGTTTTTAAATACATTCATTCAAAATAAAAGTTTACATCATAGGTCCCAAATTGTTTCATAATTCATACAACATTTTTGCAAATCATCTTCGAATGACTTTTATTTAATGGGCCTTCAAAACATTTAGGTTACCATATAGCGATAACCAAAATCTACATCCACCGGAATTACCTTCAAGTACCTGAGATAAAACATAGCTAAAACTCAACAATAATGTTTGAAGTGAATCATAGGTTTATATATAAAAACCATAAAAATATGTTGGGGTTACCAACATCTAATCTCCGAACATAAGTATCATTTCTCAAAATTTTCAGGATATAACGATGTGGATCAGACAAAACAGGAAACGTTATAGGGGGTATTATAAGCCGTCATGAATCGAACGTTACATATCAATAACAAAATAGCCCAATATACACCCTCGCAATGGATGCATAATTTATTTCTCTATACAACGCCATTTGTAGTGTCCATATTTTCCCTACCACTAGACGATAGCTAGTCGTCACGGATTGGAGGTGGCAACCTCCAAATAGTACTATTCCATGTATAAGCGTATGCCATTACCTGGCAATTAACAATTCATGATTTCCCGCGAAGGTCTTTATAACTAACAAAGTTAATCTATACTTATAATAATCAAGGCTACTAGCATACAATCTCCCTTGTGTTCTATTTTAAAAACATTCATGGAACATCATCCCTCAACATGGATATAAAACAATTAAAGTTAAAAATGCGAGGCTATGAACTCACTTAGTGATGTTGGATGAGAATATCGATGAATAAAAACTTCGGAAGTAGGCGCGTCAATCAACCAAGACCTATATAAATTGTAACGGGTCTTAGGTTTCTAGTCGATAAAAATTAACGAAAAAAGGCCCATTGCATAAATTAAATAAGGTATAGTGTTATACAAGTAGTTTATATGATGATCATGCTCTTGCAACATATTTATTTCACACTTAGAGTTTTCTAGGTTTTTAACTTGTTTTTATTAGTCATTTTACTAGTATTGTCTAAATTAGCTCAAAAAGTCCAATAGGCCCATTAAGCAAGCCCATTAAGTTATTAGGTTGATATTATTAACCCAATACCAGGTCTTAGCTCATTAATTAAGCCCAAGTGGGTTGGGCTTAAAGCCAAGTCCAATATGTCTATTTAAATACATTGGGCCCTAGTACCCATTAGGCCTTAATGGCCCATTCAAGCTTGTAAATGCAGTCTTATTAATAAATTTTTCGGGTTCTCGAGGTCGGGACTGTTTATTATCAATGTAGGATTAACATTTTAAAAACTCCAAGAAGTGGGTCTACCACCTCGGTTTTAGTGCAAAAAAATCTCTTACATAGTATATGTTCGGGTAGTAGTAAATTTGTATACATTTATGTTTACGAAATAGTCGAATTTTATAAACCGTAAATGGTATAATTTATATATTTATATGCTTGACTTCATATTTAAGTCCACTTTAACAATTTTAAACTCATTTTAGTACATCTTTTAGTCCATACATATACATAGGGTCACTTTCTAACATAAAGGTCAAGTTACAAATTCGGACTGAAATCTCACTTTCACCATTTTTTGATGCCATTTTACAAACCTAATTAAATTTTTTTTTTGGTTGAACCATCAACTGTCCAGAACCTACATGATGTTGACTAGGTCTCATAGTTTTAACTTTTTAACCAAGTCAGTACGTAAGTATGCCTTTTTGTGTCATCTGTATAGCAATGTCAGAATCAACTAGTTATAGTAATTTTGACCATTATGTCACCTCATATTCACTTCTTGAAATCATCCAATAGCCAGTTGTTCAATAAACATATTTATCTACAACTAGTGTAATCAAATCCATCATCCAACCTTACTCAAATCACGAAAAACCTACTATTTATCACAGCCTATAAATTTTATGATCATATTCACTTGTATAGATGACTAATTTTATCTAGTTTTAAATCTAGATTCATACACACAAATCCTATTTTAATCCTTGATCATCATATATCATGCATGTACATATACACTTGAAAATCAAAAGAAAATATAAGCATAACTCATGAGATTTTTACTATAAGGAATGTGTAGAAAATGATCAAATGATCATCAATAAACAACAAGACTTGATGTAGACTTCAAATCCAAGCTTAGTCTTTACTCCAAAAATATTCATTGCATGTGTGATTTTATTGGATAGATACGTAGGAAATGACGAGAGGATTCGGAAAATATAAGTTGGTCATTGTGCATGTGACGTTTTCCGGCGACACGGCGGTTTTCGGTCACAGAAAAACTTTTCCGGCGGCGAATTCCGGTGTCATGGTGGCCGGCCATAAGAACACATACTTACACCTTTTTGTGTTTTATGTTGTAAAATGACATGACATGGAAGGAAATATGATTATATACTTCCCTATTTGAGCTTTTGCAAAAAAGTCTCCCCTCCTTTCTCTTTTTATATTTTATGAACACGCCACACTTTTGCTTAAAATAAAAAACCAACTACTTACCGTGCTCGGATTATACTTTCGAGACCTATTTTTATTCCGTCATCTTTTTCTGTTTAAAACATTTAATAAAAAAGTGTACATTTTAAAAATGCGAGTAACCAAGCTCAAGCAATGAACATTGACGACAGTCTACAATATATTTTACAAAAATAATACCTCAACGATGCCGTCATAATTTATTTATGAAGTCTAAAAAAACATTTAATGGTCGCTATCGGTCAAACCGTTGACTCGCGGATCTGACGAAAATAATATTTATCAATAATTTCATCGCAATAATATATCAAAAAATAATATTACAAGTAAGAATTTTAAATGTCGACTATAAATCATACAGGAAGGACTTACTCTTGACATTTTAGTCAACTTCACATATAAACTCAATTTGACTACCAAAACACATAGATACTCATTTTTTTTATTAAAGAAAAATCTCTTAAGTACCACATGCAAGACATTTGCCAAGTGTCTTATGCATATTTAAGATTCAACACCAAGGGGACACCTAGCTCTTTGGTGTGCCCGCCCCTATGGGTGATAAATAAGTGGGGTGAGTCGTTTAACTTGCCTCATAATTTGTAAATGCGGGTATTATCAAATTCCGATATTTTAAAAGGTACTATTTGTAGTCGTTTTTCGTAAAAAGTAAAAATAGTACAAGACACGAAAAATAAAAACAAATGCAATAAAAATATTTCTATGGTATTTTGAAAATATAAACGTCGATGCTTAATGTAGGATTCGCCGGTTCTTCATAAACGTTACTTAAATTACAAGTGTAAGCCTAATTTCTTCCCGGTTAGCCGTGCGTTCATATCTCAACATAAAATTGAAAATTATAATTAATACTCGAGAATAAAATAACGACCTGAAATTGATGGATTATCACAGATACTCTACCAATAGTAAAGCATTCAAAGGTAAAACTAGAATAGTAGAAGAGAACCTGCATGTTCAATTTAGTGAGTATACACCTAATATTAAAGGAAGTGGACCAAATTAGCTTTTTGATATAGATGTACTAACAAAGTCTATGAACTATAAGCCAGTTGTTGCAGGGAATCAATCTAATGTTAATGCAGGTACAAAAGCATGTAATGATGCAGGTAAAGCTAGAATGGAGACTATACCTGGCAAATATTACATTCTACTACCAATGTGGCCTGCTGATCTGCTATACTCTCAAGATTCAAAGAGTTCTCCTGATGCTAGATTCAAACCATCAGGAGAGGAGGAAAAGAAGGATGCTGAAGATCTAGGGAATGAAGATAGTGAGGTTCCAAGTACAAAGGAGCCAAGAGTTAATCAAGAGAAAGGGGTAATTCTAGTTTATATGCCACCGGACCTACTCTTGATAAAATCTTGAATGGTCCAATATAACGGGGACTTAATTTCCCACATTTTCCAAATCGAACAACACCTTTCCACGGTGATACTTTCAGCATAACTTTGTCACCCACTTCGAACTCCAAAGGTTTACGTCTCACATCCGCATAACTTTTCTGTCTACTACGAGCAGCTAATAATCGGTTCTTGATTTGTACAATTATCTCTGTCGTTTCACGAATCATTTATGGTCCCGTGAGTTGGGCATCTCCAACCTCACTCCAACATACAGGCGATCTACATTTCCTTCCGTATAGAGCTTCGAAAGGTGCGGCTTTAATACTAGCGTGATAACTATTATTGTATGAGAATTCAGCCAAAAGCACTTATCCTAGCCACTACCAAAGTCAATCACGCAAGCACGCAACATGTCTTCTAATGTCTGTATTGTTCTTTCACTCTAACCATCAGTTTTAGGATGGTAAGCAGTGCTCATATCCAAATTTGTTCCCAATGACTTTTGAAGAGATCTCCAAAATCTTGATGCAAAATGAGGGTCTCGATCAGAAATAATCGACACAGGCACCCCGTGCCTACAAACAATCTCCTTCAAATATAATCGAGTAAGCTTCTCCATTTTATACTTCTCATTCATCGGAATAAAGTGAGCAAATTTAGTCAAACGGTCAACAATGACCCAAATTGAATCATATCCGGATAGTGTTCTTAGAAGCTTTGTAATGAAATCCATTGTAATTATCTCCTATTTCCAAACAGGAATTTTTGGCTGCTGAAGTAATCCTGACGGCTTTTGGTGTTCAGCCTTGACTTGAGCACATGTCAAGCATTTACTGACATACGTCGCAATGTCAGCTTTCATATTCGGCCACCAGTATAACTTCCTCAAATCATGGTACATTTTATCCGATCCAGGATGAATAGAATATTTTGATTTATGAGATTCCAACATGATTAGATCCCTTAATCCTCCGAATAAGGGTAACCATACTCGTCCTTTCAGACATTTTGTACCATCGGATCTAACTTCAAATGGCTCCCCTTTGCCACGAAATCCTTCGGCACCAATATTTTCCTCCTTGCACGCTTCAACTTGTGCATTTCGAATTTGTTCGGGTAAATTGTTATGTACCGTCACCACTAAAGCACGCACTCGAATTGGTTCCTTATCCTTCCTGCTCAACGCATCAGCGACAACATTCGCCTTTCCCGGGTGATAACGAATAACACAATCGTAATCACTCAGAAGTTCAATCCATCTACGCTGCCTCATATTTAGCTCTTTCTGATCTAAAATATATTGTAGGCTTTTGTGATCGGTAGTAATACCGAACATTTAGTGGTCGTATAAACAAATAATGTCTCCCCTAGTGAAGAGCAAAAACCACCGCTCCCAATTCCAAGTCATGGGTCATATAATTTTCTTCATTCTTTCTAAGTTGCCTAGAGGCGTACGCAATCACCTTTTCTCGCTGCATCAAAACAGCTCCAAATCCTTTAAGAGACGCATCGCAATACACAACAAAGTCTTCGCTTCCTTCGGGTAGTGATAATATTGGCGCACTACACAATTTTAGCTTCAATGTTTGAAATGCCTCCTCTTCGTCTTTGCCCCACACATACGGCTTATTTTTCTGAGTGAGTTTAGTTAATGGTTTGGATATTAGAGAAAACTCCTTAATAAACCTTCGGTAATAGCCTGCCAAACCCAAAAATTGTCGTACTTCCGTTGGTGTAGTCGGTGCAGCCCAATTTTTAATGGCTTCGATCTTTGCAGGATCAACATGAACTCCACTACTATCAATCACATGGCCAAGGAATTGCACGGAATCAAGCCAAAAATCACACTTTAAAAACTTGGCGTACAACTTTTCGCTCCTTAGCAAATTCAAGATAGTCTTCAAATGTTTACCATGTTCTTCTTTATTTTTGGAATAGATCAGAATGTCATCAATGAATACAATTACGAACTTATCAAGATACGGCTTGCACACGCGATTCATCAAATCCATGAATACTGCAGGTGCATTAGTCAGTCCAAAAGGCATTACCTGAAACTCATAATGTCCATAACGAGTTCTAAACGCTGTAATTGGAATGTCTTCCTCGCGTATGCGAAGTTGATGATAACCAGACCGTAAATCAATCTTCGAATAAACACTAGAACCTTGCAGCTGATCGAATAAGTCATCAATCCTCGGTAATGGATATCGATTCTTGATTGTCAACTTGTTCAGTTCTCGGTAATCTATGCACATTCGGAACGATCCATCCTTCTTCTTCACAAACAATACCGGAGCTCCCCACGGTGACGAGCTCGGTCGAATAAAACCTTTCTCCAACAACTCTTGTAGTTGCTTTGACAACTCCTTCATTTCGGATGGTGCTAAACGATATGGCGCACGGGCCACAGGTGCAGCACCGGGAATAAGATCAATACGGAATTCAACTTGCCTGGGTGGCGGAAGTCCAGGTAATTCATCGGGAAATACCTCGGGGAAATCTCGGATAACAGGGACATCTTCTAATCGCTTCTCTTTCGGTTCTTGCTCGGTTACTTGAGCTAAAAATAGCTCACCACCTTTCTCGATATACTTTCAAACTTTAATACAAGAAACGATCTTCAATCGGGAATTATTTCTATCACCTTCGATAACCAACGTCTTACCTTACAAGGGAATCCTAACCTTTTTCTCACCACATAAAATAGTGGCATCATATCGTGATAACCAATCCATCCCAATAATGATATCAAAACCTCCTAGTTCAATAACCATTAAATCGATTAGAAAAGAACGGTTTAAAAGATTAAGTGTACACCCTTTTCACACATTATTAGTACTTACTACTTCTCCATCGGCCAATTCGACTTCATAGCTAGGAATAACTCATAACCTTTCTCGAATCAAAGGAATCAAGAGACAGAGTTAGCAATAAAAGAGCAAAGTTAACGCGTGATTTACACGGGCGAATTTCGAGTCAAAAGAAAGGCTAATACCATAATGGATATGCATAAACCCCATACTTTCCTAATTCGTTATTCACCTCTGAACGCATCTCGGAATTTTTACCCACGTTAATCAAAGGAGGATTAGTCGAAAAGAAAGGATAGGAACGTCGAAACTTCAAGTCGGGTATCAATAGTCGATAAATAGATAAGTGTCCAAAGAATTTCATGACGAAAGAAAGGAAATAAGAAGTAGATAACAATTGTCAAGTAAGACCGCATCCACAGATGGGTAATTCGATTGGGAAAAGGATAAGGGTACATATGCAGATGTCCCTACTTGTACCACCTGCAAACCATACAAAATCTTGATTTTCGGAATGACAGTTAAAAATTGATCTTTATCAAAATCTTACGGTGACTACTATTCAACCTTGCATGGCCCCTTCTAAATTATACGTAGGTGCACGACTATGTATAATTTAGGAATAGCAATGCAATGCTCAGTTCGTCAAACTAATGTCATCATATTTAAATGTATAATCATGCTTAATTATAAGATAGAAATCAAAAATGATTTTACAGAACCGTTCATAGTATGAAAGTAATTTAATTTACAAGATGTTTAATAAATAATTTTATGGTGATAGCAACTATTTATAATTCTCAATTAAAATAACTCATAAAATGATGACAATTTAAATTTTCTCAGGTGATATTATATTAACTTATTAAACAATAAGTGGTTTGCATGAGCGTAGTAAAGAGTGGTTCACAAAATGAATGGGTGAAATGATTACAATATGATAGGAAATGAGTTTAGCCAAAATCATCATGAGATCCATGATATCGATGGCGATTGAGAATACGAGGAGAAGAAGTTAGAACACAATTCAAATCATAATGAGTATTCATTCAATGATTGCATCAAACAATAGGAACAGTTAAAAGAAACAAGAAAAGAAAGATAACAACGACACACGTAGAATTTAGAAATCAAAAGATAGTCATTTCATTAATCACAAACGAGTCATAAGTTGTATCGTGACACATTACATGTCACCATCTAATGCTATACAACTCCAAGGACTAGTTCTACTAACTGATATCTCAGTTTAGTTAGTGATTTACAAAAGATACTACAAATGATAAACTAATCTACTAAGAGTCACTAGGTGGTCCACGTGGCTCGGAAGGTCCCTCGGTCCCATCAAAAGAAGATTTCTTCGATTTCTTTCTCGGACGCTCAGTACCTTCATCATCGGATGGTGGCTTAGGAACAGCCCCAATGCGAACCATCTCCATATAAAACCTCTTGTTCCACCCATAAGATGCATGTAATCTCCTCTCCACCATATCATGCTCCATACGAGCCAACTCCAACTTCATCTCAGCCTCAACCAACTTCTTCTTCGAAGTAGCATTCTCCCTGCTCTCTAACACCTTCAACCTCTCTAAAACATCACCCAAAACATGCTCAACGTTTCCCAAATCATGATTAGGTATCTCTCTCTCTTTTTCCCCGATCTTATTCTTTGATTTCAGAAGAGCAATCTCAGTTTGGCATGTTCCCAACTCAGCTTCCGTGACTCTAGATCGTGCACGGGACACCTATAAAGACTGCATCTTGTCATTCATAGTTCTAAGATATTTATCAGATTTAAGATGTGATAATTCATCTTATTGGTTAACAGGTTTATTAAGACCCTCTAACTTATATTCCTCAGCATTGATATAAAAATATCACTCCATTGATGAGGCATCCTTACGGATTTATGAATGAGAGTTACATTATACTTTGGTTCAACATTTTCATGTTTAACCTTAGTATGACATCAGCAAGTGATTTCAGAAGGTTATGTATTTTGTTCTTGAATATCTTTAAGATTTATAGATACTCCCACTTACTTTCGTAAGAAGAGATACTTCTCTAAATACTAAGTATTTAAGCAACAATAAATTGTTCTTAATTGGGACAACAAAATGCATTTTACAGTTCTCATCTCTAGCTTGTTAATAATATGCTTCATGAGATATTAACAAATTTCAGAACTTTGATCAAGACATAATGGGATTCATCCCAATCTATAAACAAATAATATCTTAAATACCTTCTAGGTTGGAACTATATTGAGTGTATCCATGACACACACAAATTTCTAACCTTGATCGATTTGGAGGTAGAGCCATTTAAGTTATCAGAAATCAAACAATATGAATATAGTTTGTTTCAACACATTAGACATACCATAATAATGTGGTATTCTGTGAGTATCGGAATTGTGAGACTTCATCAAAATTCCTTAGATAACTTAATTTTCTTTGGATCAAATACTTGTCAGTTAGATCGAGCCAAAATGAATACAAAGTATTTTAAAACCAAGTGCATGCTATAACGTATATTTCTTTGAATAGTTCAATAACTCTATGTTCATGTGTTTACAAGAAAACAGAACATGTGAAGTATACGTTACAAGTCTTTGAATAATTCAAGGACATCATGTTAATGTGTTAATAAAAAGACACCACAATTTTACTACTTACTTCATGTTACGAGTCATTGATAAAATCAAGAACTTTATAATTATGTCTTAACAAGCAAACACAATTATACTAACTAAAGTAATTATGAACGCAAAATCTTGAGTTCAATAGTAATTTCAAGTTAATTTAATAATTAAATTGACTAAAACATGTAGTCAATATGCTGAAGTAACTTTATAATATATCTTGATACTTAAATGTAATAGGGCAACAAACATCTTGTGTGTTTATGTCCTAGTAGAATTATTAGCTTTTTTACCTTGCAGTCAAGAGAAACCAATAATCATATTGTTATATGTTGTTTCTTGCACACACTTAAGATTTCTCCTACTTATGTACGGGACAACATTATCTAATGTAGACAAACAATACGACAAGCGCTCGATTGTATAAAGAATAT
>BQNB010135259.1:0-18185 GCA_026074375.1 Tanacetum coccineum | reverse complement strand
TTTTTAATTCATATTAAATAAAATAAAAATCAAAAAAATATAATTCTTTTTTAAAAAAATTTCTTTTATCATTTAGGACTTTTAAAAATTAAATTTGCATGTGTAGGGTTACAATTTCATGTTTTAGGTTTTTGAGTCGCGTCTTTACGTTCCCGTTTACGTTTTTAAATTTGTTTTTGATTTCATTTTTAGTTTAGATTGCCTTTTACTTGCTTTTTCCCGTAGAAGTAGAAAACCAAAACAATTTTTTGATATTCAAACACGCGATCACAAACTTATTCACGATTTTCCATTCACGCCTTGTCGGGAAACAACCCGGGAAGGTTTATATTAGGATTTTACTTTGGGTAAAATTAATTATCCTTCTAAAAGCCCTCTTAGAATACTTCTCTAACTATTATTGATATTTTTGAGATAATTCTTATTATTATATATTTATATTTCTTATATACATATTTATATAGTAAAAAAGGATTGTTTTTAAAACAAGTCAATTTGAAACAGAATTGTCCCTTTGAAAAATTTCCTGATTATGTTGAGTATCAACTTCTAAAGAGATGCAATGTTTTTCAAGAGTGGTAAAACTTTTGAACAGTTTATCGTAAATCTCTTTTTCAACAAAATCCTTCTTGTTGAGAAGCCCAGTCTCAAGTTTGAGACACTATTCACATTCATGCACATTCATAGAAGTAATATCCATAGAAGAATTCATAATAGTGTTCACGATATCTTTGCTAATAACTTGTTCCAAGAGTCGTTCATTTTCGTTCAAAACTTGATTCATTTTCACTTCAAATGTTTTTGACTCTAAATGATGTTGTTCCACAGCCTGTTTCATTTGATGGAAAACATTTTGGACTTCAGAAAGTTCATCAATCAAATATTGATCGATTGTATTAAATAAGTCCTTCAGAGCTTTTACAAATGGAATTATTTCATCCCTAAAACAAGCTTTTGTATGTTCAAACCCCCACGAGCCTTCAGTGATGGTTGTGGGTGTGGTTCTTTCTTTGACAACCACGTCAAAACCAGCAAGATGGTATTTAAGTTTCTTCAAACTCGTATTTACCATGCTAACTTTAGAAAGTTCTTTTGGAACCTCAACTTTGGTGGGTCTACTAAAAAGAGTGAGTTTTAGAGAATTCACAGAATTCTTAGACCAAAAGGCTTGTTCAGCAGATAATTCAGTTTGTGGAACAAATCGTGTTTCAAAATCTTGAGAAAGTTGATTAAGGACAACATAATCGACTGGTGTAGTATTAACTTTCTTTTCTAACATCATAGGATCTTTTTGTTTTAAAAGCATTTTTAAACGACTCTCTTCAGCAAGTAGTAGAGTCTCTTTGGAGTCAGGAATCACAATAGCACTAGTATTCTTAATTACATTACCATCATAAAGCTTTAGTTCCAACTGCTGAGCTATCTTCAGATAGAAAGGATTTTGAAAACCTAGAGCTTGTTTAGTGGTATGATCATAGAAAAACTGAGGTTTCGTCAACATGTGAATAGTTTATGCAGATTGATCTCTTTTAAAAACAATATTATCTAGCTGTTTGATCTTCTTTTCTAACGCAATCTCTCTATCGATGTTCCTAGATTCTTCTTTCTTAAAATCATTTTTGAGAAGAGTAACTGTTTGCATTAAAGATTCCTTTTCTTTTAAATGTTCAGAAAGAGTTTGTTTAAGACGATCAATCTCTACAGACTGTGCACTTGAATCTGAAACGATATCATTACCCCTTAAATCAACATTTTTTCCTACTTTCAAAACTTTAACTTGTTCCTTATATCTTTCAAGCTCAACAGTTAAAGTATCATTGACACTTTTATTTTCCAAATTTATCTTGGTGCAATTAACTACTTGGGTTTTTAGTTGTTCAATCATAGATAATATCAGTTCATCTTGTTGTGCAGATGAGTTAGAATTCTGAATAGCTGCCTGTTGTGATTCAATCACATATTGAGAATAAGGAATGATATTGCTATCACTGGTTATTTCAGTCTCTGAGTGGTTTACAACAATCGACTATTCAGAAGACGACATCGCCTGCACAGCTTGATTAATCATATTATTATTCATATTATCATGATTGTGTACCTCAGCAAGAGCATCTGAACCATAATGAGATAAATTCGCCTTGAGAGCAACTTTGGGAATGTTGAGTTCATCACAATCAAAGTCATATGCATCCAAATCATCAGCTTGATAAGCAGCATTGTGAGTAATAACAGTCTATGTGGCTTGACCTTATGGAATTCTTGGATCTGCCAAAAATAAAAGTTCCTCCTCATGTAGAGTTTGACCACTTGCGTGAGCTTGTACCAATAACACTTTATCCTTAAACCAAGAATCATCATGTTTCCTCTTTGGTTTAGTGCACTGTTTGGACATGTGTCCTTCCCCTTTACAGTTGTAACAAATAACAGTGCTTTGTTTCCCAGAATTACTTCCACTTGCTCCTGGAGTGTAAGTCCTTGAAGTACCCACAGCTAAAGAAGTTTGTCTCCCCTAAATTGGTTGTAAGGTTACTCTTCCATTATTAATGGTAGCTTGTTGCCTAGAGTTTGACGAGTTCCTCAGCTGGTTATTGGTAGTGGGATAGCAGAAAGTGACAACAGTAGTCAAGAAAAACATCATGTGATTGATGGCATCAATGGGATCATCACCTTTCTGGAACACTGGAACAATTAGACCCGAGTCTGGTTAGGAAAATTCAGGTTTTTGGTTAACTGTGGGAGCATATTCCAATTGAGGGATGGATGATGATGGAGAATAAACATTGTGGTAAACAGTTGATTGATAATCATTGGATGGTAAAGTAATTGAAAGAGGTGTTGATGATTGATGAGTTGAGTATTGTTGAGACTGATAAGGTGATCCATACTGTGGAGACTGATATAGTGAAACTTGTGGTTGAAATTGAGTGTTTTGGTAAGAGTTTTGATGAGTTTGATAAGGAGACTGCATCATCTGATGGGTTACAACCAAAGCAAGCAGATCTGAGTTGCGTTCATGCATTAAACTAACCTTATTTGCATGAAATTCATGTTGTCCCAAGTAAGCATGAAGCTGATCAACGTTAGTTGTATGAAAATCCTGAACCAGTTTGACATCTGTCATAAATTTGTTCCACTCAGGAGGAAGAGTATTCAAAAACTTGGTGTTCACTTGAAATTGTTCCAGTTTCATATTGTAGATGTTCATGTCATTGAGTAGCAATGAAAATCTCAAGTAGAACTCATGTAGTGTTTCCCCCTTCTTATAAGCAAACTTATCGAATTCGTCATAAAGCTTACACTCTCTTTCTTGTTTTGTTAATGAAGTTCCTTGCATGAGAAGTCAAATTCTTACCCAAAGTTCCTTGACGACTTTATGATTGCTAACCAATGCATAGACCTCAGGTGGTAGTCCTTAGAGAATGATATTTGTGGCTTTGATATCACAATCAGCTTGAATTGCTTCTGTAGCAGAAAACTCAGAATATTTCTTTGGTCTTGTCACTTCATTTTCTTCAATTGAAAGCCAAATGAGTGGACCATTTTCAATGGATTCAAGAATCATTCTTCCATGTTGTCTATTCATCATATAGCTCCATTATGCTTTTCCAAGAATCATACATATCTTTTTCCAACATGGGTGGACGATTGTCAGCACCCGAAAGAATTGCTTTGTCCGCAAGAGTCGTCATTGAGAAATTTGTATGTTAAAAGATTATTATCGGATCGAACGGTGGTAGAAAGAAATTGTGTTTGATTAAGGTGTCTTTTAAGTATTTAAATTCTTGAAACTACACGGGATTTTACAATTCTTGACAAAACCGGGAAAACAATTTAATGTTTCACGGGATTTTACAAGTCAAAGAAATAAACCGTATAATTTTAAAATTTGATTTGTTCGGTTTCAATTAAACTTGACTAGTTCGGTTCGCACCGGAAAATGACTAGTTCGGCTCTCAAAGGAAATTGACTAGTTCGGTTCTCAAAGGAAATTGACTAGTTCAGTTCTCAAAGGAAATTGACTAGTTTGGTTCTCAAAGGAAATTGACTAGTTCGGTTCTCAAAGAAGTTGACTAGTTTGATTCTCAAAGAAATTGACTAGTTCGGTTCTCAAATGAAATGACTAGTTCGGTTCTTGAAGAAAATGACTAGTTCGGTTCTCAAAGAAATTGACTAGTTCGGTTCTCAAATGAAATGACTAGTTTGGTTCTCAAAAAAATGACTAGCTCGGTTTCCACTGGAGATGACTAGTTCGGTTTCCATTGGAGATGACTAGATCGGTTTGCACTGGAGATGACTAGTTTGGTTTCCAATAGAGATGACTAGATCAGTTTGCACTGGAGATGACTAGTTCGGTTTCCACTGGAGATGACTAGATCGGTTTGCACTGAGATGACTAGTTTGGTTTCCACTGGAGATGACTAGATCGGTTTGCACTGGAGATGACTAGTTCGATTTCTACTGAAATGATTAGATCGGTTTGCACGAAAACCCACTTTTTCAAAACTAAAAAAGACACGTTTTTTACGATTCTTTTCCAAAATTTTTTGTACCAAAAGTGTTACTAAGCCTATAGGGACAAGAAAAATGACAACTTTAAGGTTTTTAAGCCGAAAATTTTAAAATCAAGATTTTGACCTTAATAAAGCTAATGAACACAAAAGACACAAAACTAAGAGATTTTTCTATGAATCTAAGCACACACACCTATATCCAAAGATACTAGATCAAAGCTACCTTAGAGATGGTCTTTTAGTGTGTAATTTAAGCTTAAAAAACAAGAAAAAAAATAAAAAATGATGCGTTTTTTGGAATAAAAACTCATGAACCAAAAAAATAAACACAAAATCTAAGCACACCACTCCATGACTTTTGATACCAATTGAAGACTAATCAAATAACATACTAGATGTGAGGGTAGAGAGAGAGTAGGTTGGATGAACACTTAGAGAGAGAAAGTAAACATAAGAGAACTTTGTATTATTTGTGTAAAATGAACAACCAACCACCTCTCTAAGGCATGGAGAGGTGTTTATATACTTACAATGAACAAGTGGGCTTGGGCTTGCATGGGTTTATCCATGGGCCTTTGCTAACTAACTATGTAAGTTTCCAAAAATTACTTAATGAGCTAACGATTGTTATCTATGGAAGCGATCGACACTTTCGTGTTCCTAACAGTTTCCTTATTCCCAGCAACTGTTATTGTCCTCTAATTCCCAAACTGCCTAGTATTTCTGTCATTCCCAGTTCATGAAGAAGAATCCACATTCTTGTTCTTGGTGTTTGATGAGGGTCTGAGGTTATTGTTGGTAGGTTTGTAGATGTTTTTGAAGTGCTTTGCACTGAGTGCCAAACTTTTTTATAGCTGCTTATCCCTCTGAGCCTTTTCTTCATCACTATCTTCTTCAGGTGCTGACTCAGATGGAGGTCAAGGTACTTTGACAAACTCTTTGCTTTTATTCTTGGAAGTAGCATTTGATCTGGTGGATGTTGTTTGTCTTGATGATGATGTATGAGGTTTTTAAGGTTTTGGTGCTAGAGGTGCTTAGTAATAGTCATCTGGATAGTTTTGAGTAGCAGCAGCAAGTGTGAGTGGATTGGTATTCATATCTATTCTTTTAGCACGGATTTCATTGACTTCATTTTGGTGTTGTTTCAGAATGTCAAAGAGTGTGTGATAGGAGACATTATCCAAATTGTTAGTTTGCTTAACAATTGTGACAAATCTTGACCATTCTAGTTGAAGTTATTGTAGAAACTTGATGCAGTCGTCATAGGACTTCAATAAGAAGTTTTACAACTCCCTATGAAGAGCACCTAACCGTTGTAGTGTAGTAAGGTAAGACTCAGGGGTTGTTATTGTTCTCTAAGGGAATAGGTTGGGAAGGCTTGATCAAGATCTAACAAAGGTCTACGGGGTTGAGAAAATATTTTTTTTGTATTTTTATTTTATAGAAAGCAGGTAAAATCATATAGTTTGAGAGGTTGGTTTGTTTTATCTAATTAAACTAAATTATAATCTAAACTACTTTGGTGATAACTTATATAATAAACGAACGTATTTACTTAATCATGCACTACTCCTTAGCATGTTTCTCCGAGATATGTTGCTTTGTCAAACTTGTGTTGATTTGTGTAAGTATTTCCTAAGTCATGAACGAATTACGCGAACCAGCCGTCTATGTAATATTCTGTTAAGGCAACGCAAAAGTAAGGTGGTATGAAGACTATTACAAGCCCCTAAGAGTATATTACATGCAATTGAAATATCTTAAGAGGGATCAACCATATTAGGGGTAAGGTAGTATGAAGATTGTTACCGATGATATCCTTTCTACACACTCGCATTTCCTTAGACGTCTACGCCAATTTAATATCTTATGCTAGTTTTCTAAAGCCTAACGCGCACATCCATCACAAGAAGCAACATTAAAAGGATCTACATACTAAGTTTCATGCAATCATAAGTAAATACTAATAGATCTAGCCTTGCATGGAAAATAAAGAAGAAGAACAAGAATCTATCAAAACACACATAGACATTTTAAGTGATAAGGGATAAATGAACTTCACTTGATTAAATCATGCAATTGATGCTGTTACAAGAGGGTTTTGACACCCCAAAAACGAGCCTAATGGTTGCTAAAATCATCTTCTAAAATTAAGGTTCGTCTCCTAAAAGTTACACACTTAAAATCCTAAAAACAAATTTGTATATATAAGAAAACAAGTGTGACGGCATCGCTTTATGTTCCTGACTTTGTCGTACCGCAATGGTCTTCTAGGGTTTCTTTAAGTCGACTTCGTTCTGACGCCGTCGCTTGTTAACTTTGACGTCGTCGCTTGTAATTGGCGACGCCGTCTCCACGCACTGTATGCTTTTCTTTAAGATTGTTGGTGTAGAGTCGTAGTCTTGTCCGTTTCTTCTCCAATTGAGCCCAAGTCACGTGTATTTCCTCCAAAATCCCTCCAAATGCTAGAAACGCAAAAACAAATGATTAAGCACATAATCTGGGCATATTTGCATGATTTAGGGGGTTAAATGACCCTAAAAAGTGTATAAAATGACACCTCATCGAAACTGCACATTCACCTACATGTTATCAACCTTCAACTTGTTCCCCACCATTTCATTCATCATTCTGTAAATCCTTTTATAGTATGACTTAGTTGATTTCCCGACCCTTGAAAAAAACTTACCAATTTCCCAGAACAACTTTGTCTTGACGTCTTGAATGTTGATCGACTCTCCCTGCTGCAATCGTTTAATAGCAATCGACATTTCCTTTGAATTTGGACAGGCATCCATAGTATAGTATATGTCATTTCCAATCCCATTTAGTATCATATGAACTGCTTCTACTTCAGCATCAATTAATTTATGTTCTCTGGATCAGTATTAGCATAAGTTTCCTTCTCAGTGTAACCTGGTACCCTTGGTCTATCACCATCTTCAAGATTTCTAGATGTGTGATTTCGGTCATGACATAAGGACCCTCATAAATGGTTTTCTTGAGTAGCTCTCTATTTGTCTTTGTATCAACGTATTGCATAAAACGTGATTTCCATTGTGCATAGCTACCCGATGCAAGCATTGGTGGACGTTCCTTGGAACCAGTTGCCATAATGTCATTGTGCATTTGACTGTTTGATGAAGTAGACTTGATGAATGATTAAAGTGATATTTGTGAAATGATGATGGATCTTAAGTAGATAAAGTTGTGTTTGTGGTTTTGTCTTGTTGATGTGTTTGTTTTTGATTTGGTTGCCCTGTTAATCTAAAGCCCTAATTCAGTCAGATGCCCACCTGATGCGTGGATCAAACTCATCGCGGTGAGTTTAAAAAAAATCAGGAAATTAGGTTCTCAAAACGAGGGGTTTCTTTGATGGAAATGAGTCCAATTTCGATGAAAGATCAAATTTGGTTGCCAATTTCGATGATTAATTTCAGTAATCAAATTCAATTATTAATTTTGGTTATCAAATTCGATGTAAATTTCTAATTTTGATCCCAAGTAGCAAATTCGATTCAAAAGTCCAATTTCGATTCAAAGTGACAAATTCGATTCTCAATTTTGATGACTAATTTCGATGAACAATTTCGATGCACAATGTGGTAATCTACCGAAAATGCCAAGTTCGATCAAAAACCGGTAGTGCACCCGATATCGGACGTAACTTTTTAGGGATGCATCACAAAAAAAAGTTCTATAACTTAATACACTACCGGTACACTCATATAATATAATACCGATACCAATGCTCCGTGTCGTCGTGTAGGTGTTATTCTATGAATCAAGTTTTACTATTTATATTTTTCCGACTTTACCTAAAACAACACTTTAACGGGCAGTGTACCCGGTCGGTGGGAGTTTCGTGGCAAGTAGGGTATCGATCACTAAGAGCGAGAAACACTTTCAATTTATTAATACTTTGGTTTTTCTAATCTATGTTAGTCTAATCTATGTTAAACCTATGCTAAACCTATGTTAATCCTAAATCTAATGGATAATGGGGGGTTTGGTGGACACTAAAACCAATTCAAGACACTAAAACACACGCAAGCAAATTAACAGAAGATAAAAGAGCAGTCTAGCCAAATATAAGTAAACTGTATTAACCATTATTAATCCAATCAGAACGTTGGTTTGTTTTATTTAGTGGACAATGATTAATTATCTCGAAGGCGGCATATCATTTTAAAGATTAAGGCCGGTTAAAAAACTTTTTTTTTCTTCCTTAAACCTATGGACACGTAGAATTATGTCACAATTAATACGCAGCGCTTTATACATCCTTATTTGTTGATTATAATCTATTTAGGATTAAAGCAATGGTGTTATTGTTAAAACCATAGCTCATGGAAGACGTTAAACATTTACTACTTATGGATAATTCTATACACTAGTAGTCCACTTAACCAAGTCTTTACCAATAAATCAAGGAAACATACTCGTTGATCCAAGGTCACCTGTTTGGTCAACTAAGTCACAATCTAAGGGCAAAAGATAGGTCGTTATTTATGATCCTATTGGTCCAATGTATAAATTACTATATGGAGAGCTATCTCGGCATCTAGATTACTTGGTCCGTATCACTAGATCCAGTTAAATATGGGTGGGCTTGCATAACATAAGCATTGTAAAAGGTATAATTATAAACACAACAAGCATTCAATGACATATTAAGCAATCGAGATAAACAAACCAACATTAAGATCTTCATAATAATGGCTAATCCGAAGGTATTAGCGTTTTCAACATCATAATCAATACAAAAGTAATAGCTTAGCCAAGGTAAACTAACCAAGTTAACGAATGATACCAAAAACTGAATGATTACAAAAGTATAAGAAATTACATGTTGTCTCCTATGGAATTAATTACGTTTCAAGACCTCTTCTTGCTCTTCGTCTCCTCTGAAAATTGACTTTTGTGGTTTAGGTATCGAGAATATGATTTAGCACACTTAAAACTTGTTTTTAAGTTTTCTATTTATAGGGTCTGAAATATGGTCGATACGGCGTATCCAAAGTCTTAGATATGGCGTATTGGATATCTTCCAGAATATTTACCTTCTATAACTTGAATACGGCGTATTGGTCTTCTCTGGATACGGCGTATTGATCTTGTTATCTTTGTGGTCTTTGGTGAGTGCAGGCATATATACGTCGTATCTTCCTTGATGGATACGAAGTATTGGTTGTTAGAACAGTAATCTTCAAAATATCTTTGTTTAAGCTCCAGAATGCGTGCCTTTTAGTTAATCTTTACCAAATACTCCGTAATTACTATAATTCTCAAATACAAATGATTAAGTAATAATTATACAAAATGGGTTAATTACATGGGATAAATGATGGTATAAATGATGATTATTTCGACTGTCATCCAGACGAATTAAAGACTCATACGATTAAACATCCGTAACGACGAAATAGACACAGATGTATGCCATTCGAAACATCTACTCGAGAAAGCTTAAGGTATAAAATATTTTGGGTTATAAAAATGGTATACCGAATTCTATAGATCTAAGGCGAACCTCAATTTTTGGGTGTATTCTGAGGTTTTGTGGTAATCATGTGTATTACTATCATGAGACGCTATTAATACTTGGTTTTCGTCAGTATGTGTCATATTTTTTTTAAAATTTTGGTTAAAATTACCTTTTACGCTATGTTTTGATATATTACCCATCATTATAAGGACAAAGCAAATGGCAATTGAAGGAATAGTTTTTAAGGCTTATTTCCCCCATACACTTAAGTTGAACATTGTCCTCAATGTTCTTTAAAAGTACCCGTAAAAACGAATAAAGGAAAAAAGAAAACAAATAAAAGAAACTATTTTCTCCCTGGTTTTGCTGGAAATTATGGAGAAGAAACATGCGATAAACTGGTTAATATATATCTCCAAGAATCTTCATCTGGATACTTCCTAAGAATTCTCAAGCTTTTCGTTCTCGTCAAAATGATAACATGTAATCAAAGGACAAAGACAACCTTACTGGCGTTATAATTTGCAGTGATATGATATTATACAACAATAAACTTTTGGGGTTGACTCTATGAAAGCAGTAATGTAGGATGAAGTGTATGTATAATTCTAGGTTTCTGCAGGTTTAACAAGAATAAATACAAATTTTAGAGATTGTGCAATTGTTTTCGAAAATTATAAGAAAAGTTCAAATTTTCATTTGTCTGGGGGTTTGACGTCGTAAGGAAAAATCCTGACGCGGTCACTTGACAATCCAGACGGCGTCACATTATTTTATGACGCCGTCTCCACATACTGTGAAAACTTCACATTCATTTTTCAAGAAAAATTTCCTGCACACAATCTTATTGGTTGTTTCATGTAGAAAATACTACATAGAACGTAGAAATTAATCATTAAATTCATATGACTCGAAACTGACGTGAATTAATCTAAACACTTTATTTTATATGTTTGAATTGGTTCTTATAAACTAGATAATTTCCCCTACACTTATTTGATGCAAAATACCTTTGATTGTAAATAAGACAAAGTTAAAAACAAAACAAAGGGAATCCCCTATCTCTACTCTCTGGTAAATAATTAGAAAAGGTAAACCCTAACTTCGATTGTTTATTCCTAGTACCCTACCCTACTCGTTTTAACATCAGTGTCGGTGCATTAAATCTTCTTGATTTAATTGTTTTTTACATCGATTTTATTCTGTTTGAAGGTTTCGTTGGTAGGCTGGTAATTACTTTTCTTTAGGGATTTGTTTTCGATCGCTGCCAATGTTCGAATTATCATTCCTTTATCTTTGTTGAGATCTTGTCAGGTGGTTTTGGCGATCCTTAACAAAAACCCTAATCAATCATAGGGTTTTTATTTTATTCTAAATCGCATCATATGTTTTGGGTGTTCTAGGCTGATATTTGTTGGTTTTTAGTTGTGCAATAATCTGTTGCTCGCAGTATAAGGTTTGTTTATGGTGTGGAGCGTGGCTTCTTGAGCCAAAAGTTAGTGGAGAGGGAGAGGTGTAAAGGAGAAGAGTCTCAAAGGATTTGTGTAATACCTCTTCAGTATTGGTGTGTTACGGAATCTGATGTTTTCTATGAATGAAGATACTCCAGTTGGTGTGAAGCTACTGTTAAGGAGATGTAACACCATCTGTGGCTGGCGATGGTGGAGAAAGATAAAGATAAGCTCTTGGAAGTACTACAAGTTCCAAAATCTTTTACATTAACTACGCGGTTAGACTACTATCGGCTTGGTAATGCCCTGGTTAGTCGTTGTTATGTTAATTATACTGGTATACCAAGTGGATGAAAGTAAATGTTCGTTCTTGTTTATAACTCGGGTAATGGGATTGATGTGGTTGTTCTAGTGGATTCTATTCGTGCTATTAGTGAATGATTTGCTAATATTGCTTATGGTTTTTTCTTGGGTTAGAAGGTGCATCCAATGTGTTGCTAACTTTGCTAGGATATACTTAGGAGGTTAATATGGCTGTTCGCTCAATGTTTAGCTCGGCTACCAGATTATTATACTTTCAATTAGCTCATGTACAGATTAGTGCCCATGCTGAGAAGGGTCCATGGTTTATACCTGAGTAAACCCTATTATCCTGAAGAAATTGCATTGATGAGAACTATTGAAGGTAGATTTCTATTAATACTGTTCCAGTTTGGGTTAAACTCTATGGTGTACCTGTTACGGCCTTCAGCGAGGATCGCTTGAGTGCCATTGCTACTAAACTAGGTACTCCTCTAATGTTTGACTCTTATACATCTGATATGTGCATGCAATCTTGGGGTAGGTCAAGCTATGCTAGAGTTATGATTAAGCTTCGTGCTGATGTAGAGTTGAAAGATAACATTACTATGGCTATGCCTAAAATTACTAGGGAGGGCCATTATACATGTAATGTTCGTGTTGAGTATGAGTAGAAACCTCCTATGTGTTCGTCTTGTAAGGTTTTTGGACTTATTCATGAGGAATGTCCAAAGAATATAGGTGCTGGTTAAGGAAGAAGACTGTGAAGAAGAGTAGTAACCTCTGAGTGTTCTGGTTGGTCTAAAAAATAGGTTTTAACCTTAGAAAGAATATAGGACCTGTCCCAAAAATTAGTGCTAGTTTAGTGGTAATAAGAAGAAGGCGTGGAACCTAATATTGAGGTTAGTAATTCAAATCCGATTGATGTTCTTAATTCGGTCGATAATGATGTGGAGTTTGGTACCAATGGGGGGACTACTAATTTGAAGATTTACTTTCTAGTAGGCAAGCTATTCTTGTGGATAAAGATGGCAATCCTTTGAAGAAGGTAGAGTTTTCGGGTGAATATGATAGTGAAGATGAGGTTGCATTAGTAGGTTTTGGCACTCAAAGTTTATTGGAACAAGGGAGGGATTCGTATGGTAATGGTGACTATGATGATGACCCATACGATGATGATATGTATGAAGGTCAGGATCTTTCTCATGAGCTTCAAGCTATATACGATAATCTGGATATCCGTGTTTAAGATCGCAAGAAGAAATAAATTTATGTTTGTTTTGTCTAGTCATTTTGTGTATCTTCCTTTTAGGAAGTAGTTTTGCCTATGTAACGGGTGGAGATGTGGGACTCACCCTCATCCCTTGTACTTAAATGTTTTTTGGCGTAATAAAATTTACCGAGGAAACCTTTTACCAATAAAACAAAGCATGATTACAAAATAATTCAAACATAAAAGAATAAACGAGAAGAATTAAAACAAAGACATCCTAAATGCAGGGAAAAATAAATATTGGGTTCGTATAAATGACTCAAAAAGAGACGTTTTTATCCGTTTTGATCCAAGATTTTTGTGTAGTATTATTGTACACACACTAAACAACCATAAAAATTAAAGCTTTTGAACCATGCACACAAAAAATCAAAATTTATGACCTTTTTCTAGACCAAAAACTCGACGTGCCATATGTAGTTTCAAAAACTTATTTTTGTAAGAACTAAAAAATCGTTGATCCAGGGGTCGGGGAGACTCAAACCACAAGATAGCCATGTTTAAAGAGAGAGAGTAGTGAGAGAAAGAAATGTGTAAAATGAATAAAGAAGGAAAACAATACAAGAGTCTCAACCCCGCCATGGAAAGGTATATATACCACTATACGTTACACATGTATATTATATTGTCTATTCTAGTCCACGTGTATGGTGGTATGTTGAACTATGATAATTCTGTAAATGTCGTCACATAAATGAAATCCTAACAATCTTCCTCCATGGGACGATATACAAAATTACTTATAATATTTTCCTAACAAGTACATAATGACTAAGAACAAGAACTTCCAAGAAGCTTCTAATGCTGATGATGTCTTCTGTTGCCTTTGACTTCAAGTCTGCACTCCAACATAAATCATCTTTGTAGTACCTTGTATGAGAAATACTGTAATAGGCATGAACTAAGTAACCCATACACTTCTGGTTAAGGAGAAGCTTCTGAATTAGCTTCCTCCTAATGCATGCCGCATATTCTTTATTTAGAAGCTTTCATAGCTTCCCCCTGAACCAGCAATCCTCTCTAGAGCAGTTTCAAAGCTTTCTTTCAAGCATAGAATAATTAAGTGCACATCGGAATTAGTAGGATACCACATTAAATATTACTGCTACTTTGATAATAAGTTTAGTGATTAACTGTTCGGGGAAACACTAATTGGATCAGCAACGTATCTTCGCACGCTTGAATTATTCTTCTCACATCTCTTCCTCTTGGAAGTTCAAATAATGCATACTCAAAAGTATCAAGATATCTCTTCCCCCATGTAGTTGAAGTGATGCACCCCGAAGTAACAAGTTAAAAACATTGAGTTTCTCTGCGGTTATGACATTTATCTCCCCATAATGACCTAAAATAAGAAGCATGTATGGGCTCTATCACGTGTACTTGTTGTGCGTTCTGGTGTATCCACTCCTTCCCCCTTGCTGGTTTTGATACCTCGAAATCAGCAAAACCTTGTATGCATATATACTTGAATACTTATGTGAAGAATAAATTAGCTCAAATCTATCTTGTGAGAAACAACTGCTGATCAAGTCTTTTCTCATAAACTCTCTCTGACTATCTCTTTACCAACCCCTTTGTATGCTATTTGAAGTAACCACTCATGGAGTAAACCGGATATACCAAACTTGAAACTGAAGTAGAATTCCATGTTCTTGTGACTTAAGCTTACATTAAGGTTGGAAGAACGGTGTAGAGAATTTGTGGTACATTCAAATATCTAAGTACTCAATACCTAATCCACCAAAGTATGAGACATTTATCACCTCTTATGATTATCCACATTGTCTTCTGCATGTGACACTGAGTACTACAATGTAACTCCTTTAAGTGATAGTTATCCAGGTCTTCAACCAACCACCCCGACTGCTGGTAACTAGATAACCCAAGTCTTCAACCAAAATCATAAGACCAAGCAAGTTATCATTGAAATCATGCATCCAACCAACCCCGACTACAAGATAAAATAAGAACACGCCTTTGTGAAATCCAACTTCAATCTCAAATAAGTGATACCTAATTAACTCCGTAGTCAGTTAGAGAAATGAATACTAATACTAGCCATTAAAATTAAAGTTCCAATGATTCTTTATAAACAATGATCTCGGTCTCGTCACTTAAAAAAATTGTCACATTATCATTTCAAACCTCGAATACAACCAACAAACCATTTTATCTCAAATATATAGATCAAGTTAACTAATTTATACAAATTTGTATATGTTTAGTTAATAACTCGAACTACATCTTATACAAACCTAGCAGCCCACAACCCTTAACAATATTAGGCCTAATATTTATAGTCAACCACCGGCCCAAGTGGAAATAACCAAAAACCCGATCCAAACTCAGACATATGGGATATATATAAGATCCCCCTACCCTAATTTATCTCATAGAATTAACCTTAATCACTTAAACTTACGCCCCTATCTATGCTTCTCTCAAACTGATGATACAAATTCACAATCTTATCTCTCCAAAACACATAGAACTCACATCATCAAATCTTGATAACTCCTTCCTTATCTCTCTAACACCATACGCAGCCACACAAACTTCTCAAGTTAACTCAACTACTAACCAGTTCATCCCGTGATACTTTTAATCCATTTACACAAGATTTTAAATTCAGACACGCCTTTGTTGTATACAGGAGGCATGAGCCAAGAACATGTAATCAAACCTGATGTAGGCATTCAATCAAGAAACAAAAACCTATCTCGTATATTGAAAGTGACATCAAGATCGTTCTAACAGTCTCGGGTAGGTTGTTCTACGTTTTGATTATGTGTGTTTTTTTTCAAATCGAACCAAAGAATGAATATAACAATCTTGTTAATATTCTTTATTTTATTTTCGAATATAAAAGAGAGGTTTTTACTCTTCACATGTCTATGATGAGTTGGTTGTTTTGTTGTATAGACCTTGAAGGTACTTGAAATCTCATATGAGAGACGAAAGAAAGCCACACTAAGATCTTTTCTGTTTTAGTTCAAGTGTTTGGAGATGAGGTATTAGACAGTCGTGGTTTGATTGTAGTCTTGAGGAGGATGGGATTAAGTTTAGATATAGGTTTGTTGTTGTTGGTTGTTGTTGACTGAGATGTAATGGAATAGTTGTTGATGTTGGTTATTTTACTAGGTTAAATTTGTTCTTTTTCTTTTGGTTTCATTTTGACTTAGTTGAGTTGACTTGGTCAACTTGGTAAATACCGAGTTGACACAGTCAGATTATGGTCTGGATACATATTTCACTGGATTCATATTTCACCTTAACAAACACCTGTATATTTTACGAAACCGAAAATGCATATTTTGCAGGAACCGAAAAATACATATTTCACCTGTACTTTTTCAATCCTGTATATTTTGTTGTATTCAAAATAGTTGCATATTTCGCTGTCTTGAAGAACCCAAAATAAGCCCAGAAACAAAATAACAAAAATAAGCAGTTTTGAGACCTCAATAAGCCACAAACAAAAGTCTTGTTTTTCATACTTTTTAAAACATTACAGATTTGAAAACAATAGTCTTGTACCCCAAAAGAAAACAATACAGATATGAAAATAGTACACATATCTAGACTTTTTTCATACTTTTTTAAACAATACCGATCAAAAAACAATAGTCTTGTACCCCAAAAGAAAACAATACAAATATCTAGACTAGAAACATGGACTGTTTGGACTATTAAGAGCTCGTATGACAAAAAAACAAATGACATAATCAAAACACTAAAAATAACTATGGACACATGACACAAAGTGACATAAAAAGTGATAAACATGACAGATTTGAGACCAGTGGATCATAAAATCAAACCAACCCAAGACAAATCCTGGTTAGCTCTTGATACCAAATGTTAGATGTAACGAATCATTGATCCGGGGGTCGAGGAGACTCAAACCACAAGATAACCATGTTTAAAGAGAGAGATAGAGAGTAGTGAGAGAAAGAAATATGTAAAATGAATAAATAAGGAAAACAATACAAGAGTCTCAACCCCTCTATGGAAGCCATAGAGGGGTATATATACCACCATACGTTACACATGCATATTATATTGTTTATTCTAGTCCCCGCGTATGGTGGTATGTTGAACTATGGTAATTCTGTAAATGTCGTCACATAAATAAAATCCTAACAATTTTCTATCAAAAACACTTTGAAAAATAATACCTTTTTCGATTCAAACAAGTGTAAAAATAAGTTTTTAACACTTCCTAAACCTTAAAAAGATAAAACCTTGAATAAAGAGGAAGATTAAAATCACTTTTAGACTAAAAAATTTCGAACCAAATAAGATGTTTTAAAGAATAACTAAATCACCCATTGACGATTGATACCACTTGTTATCCTAATATCTATACCATATTTCACATATTACAACACAATAATCTTGATAGAAATTAGAGAGAGAAAGAGATGATATAAATTAGAGAGAGACAGTAGAAAGGTGGTGGATTGTATATCTCATCCCTTCTCGTTGTGTGGAGAAGGGTATATATAGGCTCTAACTCTAAGAGGGGACACCTAACTTACTAGTTATGGGCCGGGCTCCGGATTTGGTTAGGTATAACACCTCTAACACGTACAATACTAGATTACTAATGAGCCTATAACCCTTTCTAGCCTATTACTACATTTACAAAGTAAAGACTTAACAATATATTCGAACGACCGCGACTTTCTTTGTTCGACTCAATATTTTGAGGCTAACACAAAGTTTGGAAAGAACAAAAAGATTTCATGATTGTTGAACTCAATCATAAAATGCTTCAAATAAATGATTTGAAAGGTTAGTTACAAGACAAGACAATTGCAAACGCTGAAATGCGTGAAAGATTGAATCAGTTGAAAGGAGAGTCTATGGAAACTAAGGTTGAAAAAACCATAAGTTTTGACAACCGAATGCATTTAGATTTCTAAAACCATCAATCATGGGTAAACCAACTCCATTTGCATATTCTCTTGAGAAAACAGATTTTTCAAAACCAAGGTCTAGGTCGGTACCCAAGACTAATGTGAATAGGATTTATCAAAATCAGTCACTCCACAAATTTTGCCTGAAAAAGGAAAAGGAAATCAAGTTGCTTAGAACACAAACGTGTTAGCACCAAGAATGTTTAAGTTAGACATTAAGCCAACACAAACTAGAAA
>BQNB010135258.1:0-18185 GCA_026074375.1 Tanacetum coccineum | reverse complement strand
TTCCCCTCAAGTGGTGCATATAGATGGTTAAACATTTAAACAATAAGCTTCCCCTGAAACCCATATGTTTATCATCTCTTGAATCCTGAAATATGTAGGCTCTATGTAGTGATTACTGATGAAGAAAACTGAGTATAACGAATTTGATGAAAAAGTTGAATCTCCCAAACTTATGTCTTATGTCTTGCACTATCCACGTAACGTCGAACTCATACCAAGACCAAAGTATAAGTAGATCGCAATCTCTTGACAAAATCCTCATCTTTTATGAGACACATACTAAGTAATAGCAAATGTGAGCATTGAGCACCTATAAGAAAAATCACACACTTTTGCTAGATTTTGACAAGTCTTTATCACACCATTGTAAGCACGAACAAGTTATCTCTAAAGTGTAACACCCACTTTAAGATATGATAAGAACACGCATCTGAAAAACTCAACTACAACATCAAATAAGTGATAATCAATCGTCTTCGTAATCACTTTTTCAATAAATCTCCAAACCGAGCCATAAATCAATAAGAATAAACTATTTGAAAAATAGTTATGTCTGAGATCTAAATCCATCCAAAAACCAATCACATTAACAGTACAAACTCTCCTTGTGTCACTTCCTTCGTTAAACAGTACTGATTCTTTTGCTTTCCTTTTTACCAAACACATGAACATTAATATAATATCCAATGCCATACACGTGAACCCATAGTATAAATATAAACTTTTATGCCCACCAATGAAGCTCATATAATGACCATGAATACCATTCTATAAACCATCAGTTGCAACTTGTTACACGAACAGCATAAAGCAACTTTAACAATTTTCTCCAATATGTGCTTCAAATCCAAAACTCACGTGCCTAACACTATACCAATTTTCTCCAACAGCAGTAACTAGTCATGAATTGTTGTTGGCGCCATCTAGTAGTAACTTTGGAGCCAATATTAGTAATAAATAACATACTTAAGCCCAATACGTTAGGCCCAATATTAATTCACCGCCAATCAGTCAAAGAGCTTCACGTGAAGAATAAAACAACAATGATATTCTTGTATCAAGCCAATGATATTCACGTCCAAAACTAACAGTAGTACTCTTCACGAAACACCATAAGTCAGTACTAACTCCATTCTTGACAACACTTAAGGTATGCAGTAGTAAGTACACGAAGTCAGTATTAACTAGTACTCGTTTAAGCCCATCATGGTTTGTTACCTTGCCAGTACAAAGTTCTTGTTAGCAGCAGTAACAGCCACGAGCAGTACTAAATGATATAGCGAATCGTATTAATCAAATCTAACAGTTGTAGAAACACTTTATTTGTCACAAAACTGTCACTAATCTACATTCTCCTTCCTCTCATGGCTTTTAGCGACGCTTAATCTGTTACTAAACTCTCACATATCTGTCACTACTTTATATACTCCCTCCCAAGACCTTTTGTGACGCTTAATGTGTTACTGATGTGTCACTAATTTCTTGGCGGTATTAACTCATAAAAGCAGTAGTAACGAGCATAAATCATGTATTGGCAGCAAGCACTATTAACATTCATTGAGCCTAATAGTATTTTCAATCACGTCAAGCAGCATTAAGTAATTTGTGTAAACAGTACTAATGTTGCTTGGTAGTATTAACTATACACAAATACGTTGAAGCCCAATATAAATAGTAGTAGTATGATTCGAGCATTAATAGAACATGCCGTAAAAACCTTGTGTTCCCAAACAGCAGCTGTGATATATTTAAGCCCAAGTGGTATAAATAACAAACAATACCTTGTGTCTATAGGCAGCATTAATTTCGTTTCATTGCAAACTTCACCTTGTGCGAATAGTGTTGCTCCTTCATCATCATTACTCACACAACCACAACCTCATGCATAGACGAACACAGATCCAAACCGAATAAATTATAAAACCTTTAGACAAACTTAAGGTTTTATCAGTTAAAGATAAATCGCCAAAGATCATGATTACAAAGCATCCTTGAAACTTCTTGTAACACGAATGATGAGATCACATATATGTAAACAAATAACAAACCAGATCCATCATCAAGAAACCCATAAAAGTAACAATAATTTTACAATTGTATTGCATACCAATTAAGGTAGAGAGAACAATCATAAACACTGTTATAGCAATTAATCTTCAAAACCCCAGAAAACTTTAACTAAACGATTTCTTGAAAATTAGGGTTTATGGATTTCTTCAAAAAAAACCTTGTAAATCCTAGATCGAGAGCAACCTGCTCTGATACCAATTGTGAGAATCGTTTAGCCCATCTAGGATAGGTTTTACAGATAATATTGAACACGCAACGGAATAATAAGAAAGCAATATTATCAAACAAGGTTTTTCATTGAACAATTTTCCTATTACCCCAACTATAACTTGGGGCTACACCAACTAACTATGGTGTACTATTCGATCTCTATGATCTTGTGTAGAAAACTATATATCCTAACTATGCCTAGGGTTCCTTTTATAGACTAAGGAAACCCTAATGGGCTTTACAAAACGCATATAAAGATAATGCATATCCTTTCCTAAGATATCATGCATATCTCTAACTCTAACTAATTTCTGCGTAAGCAGACTTAACTATTACATAAGCAGCATTAACTTTTTAACACTACCAGTACTAACTATGATAATCCTTCTACCAGTACTAACTGTTATACTAGCAGAACTAACTATAATACCAACATAATTAAGTTTGTTATACAAAATTCCTAACAATCCTCCCCTAAACTTGAACTTCACTTGTTAACTTCAAGTTTCTTCAGTTATCTTCAGTTTGGGCTTTTGAGAATTGTATCCAAGCATGTCTTTAAGTCCTTAGCTTCTCTTGAATGATGATCTGTTTGATGTTCTTTGAAAAACCAGATCATACTTTGTCTTTTATTCTTTGTCTTCTCTTCACAGCTATACAGCAACATCCAACTAAGTTGGCTTTGTAATTTTTGGCAAACTACCAGCCATCAACAGATTTGATATGTCTTTACCATGAGCCGTTTGCTATGGACTAGTCAATGATTCATTGCAATAATAAGGTGCATTGATAACCTTAAAGTTTTTAGCAAACTATCAGCTATCAACGGATTTGAGATCTCTTTGCCAGTAGCTATTTGCTCTGGAGTAGCCAACTCTTTGTTTTAAAAACATGGTGAGTTAATTACCATACTGTTTTTGATAAACTGTGAACCATAAACGGATTTGAGAAGTCTTTACCAAAGCCGTTTGCTTTGGACTAGCCAGTTCTTATGCCTATTAAGCATGGTGAACTGATGACCATTTGTTGTGTAGTGGTTAGCCAATACCCAAACCCTTCTCTCTTCCATTTTAGTCTACAGTTTCCAAAATATGCCCACTGCTACTGATAAATTCATCACTTTCTTATCCCAGCTTGCTTCTTAAAAATCTTTAATAGTTTATAACAAACTTCATCCATTGTTCCATCTAGAAGCTTCATCTTTAGCATCACTTGGCAAGCATATTTTGACAAAGGATATTTCCTATCTGCTAACATATATATAGTAGATGCCTCCAATGTTAGGCAATGTATTGCACAAATAGGATAGTACCTCCAATTAATCATCTTCTGTTGAAGTGGTAAGCTCCAAATACCATCTTCATTGAGAGGTGGATCAAACATAGTCCTGAGGTTACTCTAAAGCACTCTGTCATAAGCATCTTTAGGCCTATTTGTTCCATATTTCTGCATTACCAACATGTACAACTCTATAAGATCCTCTCTTGTGAAGTCTTTAATCATAGCTCCAAAGCTCATGTAGACTGTATCTGCTCCATTTGCTCTCATTATCTGATAAACACTTCTTTGACCTTGCTAAAATATCTTCCAATTTACCATAATATTAGATTTTGTAGCCAAAGGAGTAGGATTCATAGCTTTTACTGATTCCTCTTTATCAGTCTCTGAATCTCCTTGTGCATTCTTGTCAACATTTATACCTTTCTTAGCCTTTTGCTTCTTTCTTTTTCCTGTTCTTTTTACTGGCTCTTCTTCCTTTACTTCAGCAACTTTTTCTCCTATAATTGGAACATCTTTATCATCAATCTTTTGTTTCTTTGAAGTTTTTGTCTGAAGATCTTCTCCAAATATTTTCAATTTTGCCTTTGTAGCTTCAAAATCCATAGGAACAAAAGTGTCAATCTGTTGAACTAACTTATCAAACTCTTCTTTAATCTCTTCAAAACTCAACTTCTTTAACTGAGAAAGCTTCCAAGTTCCTTGATTCTTCAGATAGTTTGACATGTAGATTCTCAACTGTGACTGAGTCATGGGTTTATTTCTCTTTGCCTTAGCTCTTTCCTCTGCAAAGTGTTTCTTTCTTTGATTCACCATATCTACCATTCTTTTTGCAAAATCTTGTTCAGGCAAATCCTTTCCCAACACATCTTTTGTCAACTCTGCATTTGCTTCTAGCTTAGCTCTAATAGCATCCCAATCTTCTTCAGTATAATATTGAGCTTCAAATTGAACTTGAGCTTTTCTTTTCTTTTGTTGTTCTGATAATGCTTCCTCTTCTGCCATTCTTTTGGCTACCATTTCATCTAAATGAATCTGCTTTGCAACTTCTTCATCCATTTGAGCTTGCAATTTTATAGCCTCTTCCAATCCAGCTTCCTCTTGTCTTATTTGTTCTTTAGTTTTGTGAGTAGCCTGGATATCCTCTTCAACCATTGGAGCCTTTCCTTCCCTTTGACCCCTTTTACTAGCAGTACCAGAATCAACTTTAGTACTACCAGTACTAACCTCTTCAATACCAAATACCAATTATTACTTTTCTTCTCTACCAGTATTAATCTCTTCTTCAAACATCCAATGCCCTGGTTTAATATTCTAAGCCACTGACCTTGTCTCCTCCTATCTCTGCTTGCCTTATCAGTTGATTTTAACTTGCTTAACCCTGAGAACTAACCTTGACCAAATGTTTTGGCCTGCCCTCCAAAGTTGTAGGTCTGATTTCTTCTGCATGAGCCTCTCCGGATGACTTTTTGTAGGTAACAATATCTGTTGAATGCTTTCTTTTCAAGATTTCTCTTACCATTGTAACAGTGGTTCATCATCATTATCATGTTTTAGCCTCCCCTGATCCTCTGGTTCTTCACCCTCTGATTCAGATATTACCACCTTCTGTGTCTTTCTTTTTAATGCCTTTTCCAGAATCTTTACCCTTTTAACCAAGGTGAGAACTGCCTTTCCATAAGTTGTCTTTGTTGTGGCTCGCTCTCGTCTACTAAGTTTCAATTTCTGGTCACATCTTAGGGAAATATCACATAAATTCTTTAAGTTTCTTATTGTCCTCAGCACTTCTGATGGATTACCTTCTGGGTGAGCGTGCTGTCATAGGATATGGTGGTGAGTAATGAGTTGGGGATTAGGTGGTGATTGATGTGGGGTATGAGGTGTTGATTGATGTGGTGTATGAGGTATGGTGATTGAATATGTGAATAGGGTGGTGGATGGTAGTGTATCAACAGTGGTGTGTGATGGGGTTCAGCTAGGTGTGACTGAGCCTTAACTGGATCCTAGCTGCACACTGCCAAAATGCATGCAGCTATGGTAACACAACATATCCTCCTGACTTAAAACATTTTAACTATTTGCAATATTATCTTTTTGGATCAAAGGGGGGGCTATATACCTTCCTTTATTTGCAAGTTGTAATATCCAATACTAACTTTTTTGTAAAAACCTTAGATTTTAATTATTACTCTGCCAGGACTAACTTCAACTTCAGCATCCAAACCAGTACTAATGTCTTTATCAATTATCCTTGTTTTCCTCTTCTATCTTTTACCCTTATCAGTTGACCTTGCTCTCTGAGAAACAACCTGTGGTAAAGTTTTAGCTGCTTCTAAGGTTGTAGGACTGATATCTTCCTTTTGTACCTCCTCTGAAGCACTAATCTTTGTAGGAGTAATAAGATCTGCTGCTTTTTCTTCCATAGACTCTCTTACCAAAGAAACTAGAGGATCATCATCTATATCTTAAATTTTCCTCCCCTGATTCTCTATTTCTTCATCCTTTGAGTCAGACACAACCATTTTCTTTGTCTTTCTTTTCAAAGTTACTTCCAGAGATGCCACCCTTTCAACTAGAGTGAGAACTGCTTTCCCATAGGTATTCTTTGTATGACGCAGCTCTTTCTCCAAATTATCAATCCTTGTGACCAGCTTGGGTATAAGTACCATCAATTCCTTAAGTTGCAAACTGTCCTCAACACTTCCTAAAGTGTGACCTTTATGAAGAGGGGCTTTATGGGACCTGAGCGGAGACTCATGTATGTTACCACTATCCAACCCTGCATCTAAGCCAGAGGTTGTAGTGGTAGCTCCCTCAGTTTCAACCCCCACACCTGTAGCGGTTGCCTCATCCGCGACATTGATGAAAGTAGGACTCTGAGACTAAGGAATCTTAGTTTTCTGTTTGTTAATTTGCCTAGGTGGTGATGGTTGTTGAGGTGGTTCAGTGGTAGATGGAATTGGTGGTTGTGATGTGGATGGAACTGGATCAATAGGTGTGGGATTGGGTTCATCTAGGTTTCCTGAGCCTGTGCACTTGATTCAGTTGCACTGCCAACTCATTGACAGGCAGCACAATGGTACATGTTCCCCTGCATAGCCCCTTTTCATATTTGCAAAAAGCTTTTTAGTCAAAGTTAGGGCTAGATATTTTCCATTATTATCAGTAGTTATATCCAAGATAATTTTTAAAAATCTTGGATACATTAGAAATTTAGTATTACTCTCTATGTTGTGAACTATTTCATCAAAAATTAATTTTGAAAAATTATAAACCATATTACTGGATAGACAGATCAATGCAGTAGCAATAGAACTACCAAATTGACCCCATCCACCAGACTTAGGGCTTAAGCATTGTAGATTGGCTGTTCTCACTTTTCTTCAATATCTATCACTATCATGTGAATTAAAAACTTCCATTGGGGTGTAAAATTCTTTTTCCAAAAAGTAAGTTTGCCCTCAGAGACATACCCCAATGTAGCCACGCATCATAATTTTCAGCATCTAGGTAATTACTAATTCTGTTGATATGCCAATTGAAGTTTACTTCTGACAGATGCCTCAGTAATAGTATAATCCTTATTATCAATAGATGCTACTAACTCTTGAATCCCATTAGCAAGTGTTCTGATAGTGGCAGTCTGCCAGAACTGTTTGACTAGGGAATCATGGATAGTGGGATTATGAGATAAGGAATACCTTAGAGAAGTACCTTTAAAGAAGTCCACTATCTCAGTGAAACCCACACTTTCATTGGGTTTCTTTAGAAAAGCTAACCATGTTATTTTAATCCGATAACTTTCAAAGTGGCAATTCTTGAATACGTGAGGAATAAAGTTCGTGATTATTGATTCTTTAGTAATGGGTTGTTCGTTTGAGTAACTAAGGTGCTGGTTGAGAGTGGCAATTGAATTTATATAGATGATAAACAAAGTTTCTGTTTGGACCGACTGTAAAAATAGTTTCTTTATAGGAAAGAAAGATGTTTTAATGAATAAAATTCAGTAATTATCCAAATAGAAAACCTATATGAGAAGTAATTGCCGTAAAAATCTCTAATGGTAATATTCAAATTAAGGAAAATCAATTTTTCCTCACCAGCACCAATGGTCATCTACCAGTATTAATATTGGTCTACCAAAATTAACTTTTTGGTCTACCAGTATTAATATGATATCCCAGTATTAACTTTTTTCTACCAGTATTAATAATGACAACCAGTATTAACCTTTGTTTAACGAGAATTAAGCACATACAACCCATATATATAGAGGAAATTATCTAGTTCAGTTCCATCCATTCTTTTAATCCATGCTTTCCTGAAAAGTTAGTCCAAATTAAGGGAAAAATAAGGCAAGTCATTTACTTTAGGCGTTGTATTAACCTGACTATATATCTAATCATCATGCATTAATTCCCTATCTGTATTAATTCTGACTTATTATGTTCTTACTACTAATATAACAAGCTTTACAATATAACCTCCCTCAATTGTGCTACTATTTAAACATTCCAATGCTATCCACCAAAATAGTTTAAATCTTGTGACATCAAATCCTTTGGTGAGAAGGTCTGCAACATTATGGTCAGTGTAAATCTTGATAACTTCTATCAGTCTTTTCTCATAGCAATCTCGTATGAAATGGAATAGAATCTCGATATGCTTGGTCCTTGAATGAGTAACAGGATTCTTGATAACACTTATAGTGTATCTCATTTTTCAAGTATGGATTTTGGTGATTCTTGAAATTAAAGCCATAATCCATTATCTGATTCTGTATCCATAGCACTTGCCCATAATAGTTAGCAGCTACAACATATTCTGCCTCAGTAGTAGAATTTGCCACAATTGTCTGCTTCTTGCATTGCCAAGATATCAATCTTCTACCAAGAAATTGACAACAAGCTGTTGTTGATTTCCGTTCAGGCTGGGCTCCTTCCATAGTCTTGTCGTGTGTAAGCTCTAATTCCAAAAGGTGAATCCCTAGGATACATAACCCTAGTTTGGCTTGATGTTTGATGGTACCTTAGATCCTTTTTATCTGCATTTTAGGTGTGAGCTTTTAGAGTAACTTGTTGTCTAGCATCATGCACAGACAGCAAACATAATGTTTGCTCTTGATGCAGTTCAAATACTTCAGGGAACCATTCAATAGATCTGTTGCATGTACATCTACATCTATACCTATTTCTCCTTGACTCAGTGGCTTTTTAGACTCAATAGAGTAGTGGTTACTGTTCTGAATGGTACCAAAAATCAAACTTCTTAGGATGTCAGTACATATTTTTAGTCCTGACTAATAAAGATTCCATCAGGTTGTTGCTTCACCTACAGTCCTAAAAAGAATGTTTGTCTCCCATGGAGCTCATTAGAATCTTTTGTGCATACAATCTTCAAACTCAGTACACATAGACTGCTTTGTAAAGCCAAAAATGATGTCATCCACATATATTTGGACTAACATAATGTCACCCTTGTTCTTCTTGATAAACAATGTTTTGTCTATGGTACCTCTTCTGAAAATCAATTTCCTAGCTGGGAAAAAGAAGAAAAGTGTATCATACAAGCTCTTGGGCTGGATGTTGACCTTAAAGGTGCTTGATCACTTATAACTTTGTTTGGATGAGATGATCAACAAGCTTGCGAGGTTGTTGAACTATACCTCTCTTCTTTAGGGTCATAATAAGAAAAACGCTACTCTTAACAATCCATTTGGTTGATAGTTAAAATCCCTGTATGATGCATAGGCTAAAAATAAACCTGATTGCCTCTATCCTGCTTCTTGTGCTAAAATCATCTTCATATTCTATACCGTCTCCTGTCTAAACCCTCATGTGCTACAAGCACGCTTTGTTATTCACAACAATAACTTCTCTCATCCCTATTATTCCTGAAGGACCTATCTCTGTGTGTTGTTAATTGCCTTATGTCACCATATGACATTTCAAACAAGTATCTAAACCTTCTGCAATTTGAACTAGAGCAATTCTTCTTGCATTGCTTCAACCAAGCTTTCATCTGCTAATGCTTATGATATCGTCTTGGGTTCTTCTTGGGAGAGAAAACATGCTAACAGACAGTTATGATGGTCTTTATGATTTGTTTGTTTCTGTTTATAGAGTAGTCTTACCAAAGCTTGTTGTGCTGACGAGGGCCTTTTGATTCTTTCCACTTGTTTGAATGCTGATTAGGATCTCCTAGTATTTCGATCTTTTGATGATCCGTATGAATTCTGAGTAGGGAATAGGACTAAATTAATGGGTGATATACCATGTTGTTGGAATTCAGCATCTACACCTTATCTTTCAATCATCATATGCTCCTGAATATGCCTTCATTTGAAAATACATCAGAATCATCTTCTAGATCAGGCATATTTGGATCAGTGGGTAAATCAGCATTAGGGAGAGTAGATGCATCAATAGGTATTTGTCCTCATAGATTGACCAAATATTGATTTCAGTAGGTTTGCAACTGTGGGAGTACTAGAGCACTTAACTTATGGTGTGTTAGCATTACTACATATTGCCTTTCTAATATTACGTTTGTTAATACTGGTGCCTGAGCTGCCTCTTTGATAGATGCATTATTTTTTTTCTTTCTTCAAAGGCCTGTTTATGTCGCGATCATCATAAGCTTTAGCAATCTTTTCTTGAGTAAAACCAACTTCTCCAGAGCATCTTTCAAGGCTTGTTAGCTTCTGTCTAGTTATGTCTGTTATTATTTATTGCAACAATCTTTGTATCATGTAATGATTATCTTTAGGAGCATTTTCAGAAGGTTTTTCTTTTGCATCCAGAACAACATCTTTTACTGAAATCCTTGGTCCATGAGGATGTAGTGGAATCAGTACGTACTCCTGAGGAGTTTCTTTATTATTTCCTGATGAACCTGCAACATAAGATTCTTGTATACCTGCATCTACAGTAACCTGATTTTTCTTTACTTGACAGGGATATATTTCATTTGTATTGGTTAGAAATCAGATTCAAACATCCAATCAGGACCATTTCCTGCTACATTAGGTTGATCTTCAAGGAAATCAATGTGCAAGCTCTCTTCTACTCTTTTGGTTCTTTTGTTGTATACTCTAAAAGCCTTATTAGAAGTAGAGTATCCAAGCAAATATCCTTCATCTGATTTCCCATCAAATTTGCCCAAGGGATCTAAGGTGTTCAAAATGGTTAAAGGGCACCTAAAAGGTCTCATAAAACTAATACTAGGTGGTTTACCTATTAATAGTTCATAAGGTGTCTTATTTTGAGGTCTGGTCACTAATACCCTATTTAGTACATAGCAAGCAGTGTTTACTGTCTCTGCCCAAAATGGGATGGGTAAAAGTGAGTCTGCTAGCGTAGTTCTAGCAGCCTCAATTAGGGTCCTATTTTTTCTTTCTGCAACACCATTTTGATGTGGAGTTCTAGCCACACTAAACTCCCTTTTTATCTCTTTCTTAGCACAGAATACACTCATAGCATGGTTCTTAAATTCTGTCCCATGATCACTTCTAATGATTTTAACTTTATGGTTCAATTGGTTTTCTAAGCTTGGAGGCCTTATGTTGCTTACCCTTCTTGCAGGCAACACAAGTATGGTTTTTTTTTTTTTCATTTTTGATTTTTTTTTTTCCCCCAAAAAAAAACTTTAGAAGGTAGGCCTCTAACTAGGTGTCCTTAACAAGTTTGTTTATATTTTTTGAAATTCACATGACCTAATCTCCTGTGCCACAATTTAGACTCATCTGATGTTGCATTTGCATATAAACAAGTTATACCTCTAGAAGGAACAATGTTCTTCAAATCCAAGCTGTACACATCATTTGTCTAGGAACTCTAAGTACAACTTTGACTTTCATCAAGAAGCTTAAAAAATAGCTAGGAGACAGGATGAAGGCATTCAGTGTCAGTAAGGGACACTGTTTTTCTTGTCAACATTTGTGAGACAGAGAAAAGGTTAAACTTAAGTTCATCTACAAAATAGACATCATCAAAGTCTAAATAAGCAGTTCTGATTTTACCTTTACCTGTTATTTTACCTCCTTTGGGATCACTTCCAAAAGCCACAAAGCCTCCATTGTAATCTTCATAGTCTGAAAGATAAGCTTTTGTTGCCTAGTCATATGGCAGAGCATCCACTATCCGCCACTGATGATCCTGTTAATTGATCTCTGATTTCCCTGCACAAAAGTAGAGGAATCAGTACTCTTAGGGACCCAGTCACACAGATTGGATACCCCTCTTTGGGTCAACTATACTCTAACTTCTTGAGATATGAAGATCTTTTTCTTAGACTCATGATCCATGTTAATTTCCTTTAGGCCTCCAAACCACCTTGACTTCTTAAGTGCAATTTCTATATTACCTTTACTAGTAGTAATACTGTACTTGTCCCCAGCAGTAGTCATATTTTTAACCCTTAGAAGTTTTAACATCTTGTTTTAAGTTTTTGGGTCTAAAAGCTAGTTTTGAGTAAAGACCCCTTGATTGGTGGAATATGATGGCTCTTGGTCTTACATTGTCCAATTCTTGGGTATATTGGTTATTAGTACTACCCGTTTGTGGCTTTTTTATGGGGCAATGGTCTAGTTAGTACTAATAGGACTTGCTTCGAGTAATAACAGGCCTAGCAGTACTAACAGCATGTACTGCTCTTTTCCTATTTGGCCTAACAAGATTAACCAAACATGTCCTGGTTAGTACTCCTGAAGGGACAAAAGTCCTTCTTGTTTGAGGGTATTTCAATTTATTTGAAAATTTTTGGTGATTTACCCTTTTTTCATTATCCCATACTGGTTTGACCAGTATTGACCACAGTTTTCAGCTTAGGTTCTAGACTCTTTTTGGCATAAAAATCACAATCTTTGATCAAATGGTCAGTACTTTTACAGACAAAGCAAGCTTTTATTTTCTTAAATCCAATTCCTTCTTTCTGAGAAGTTTGACCAATTTAATCAACTTGAGTTTTAACTATTTGAATCTTATTAGTCTTAACAGGACTAACTGTGTTTACTTCAGACACATCATCCTCATCATCTGAGTTCTAATCCTTAATTATAACTTTATCTCTGTTAATCGTTGGTTGAGATTTTTTAACTTCATTTGTTTTACCTATAGTCTCACTAGTTTTAGATTTACTAGTATTAGCTTCTGGCTCAGTTGTTATTGACTCAATTATTATTTTTCTAATGGCATATTCATCTAAATCTGCAAATGATATGTTAGCTCTCAGGGTTAGGAAGTTCCATGTTATAGGAGGGGGAACAACATGATACCCATATGATTTGGAGAACATATCATTTATTGGTGTGGTCTATTCATCACTTGATGTGACCTTAAAAACACTCATATTAATCTCACTATCAGTTTCAGACTTGTTACTTATTTCATCTAATTGTGTGCCATATCCTAAACCATTTTTATCTTTAGCACTCATTTGACTGTTGAGTAATTTATTAAGACCCTTGGATGATTCTTCCCATTTTTCTATCTTAACTTTCAACTCATCTTTTTCCTTTACAACTTTTTCTAGTTCCATTTTAAGGTTGTCGATTTTTAATTCTCTGCACTTAAGCTCATAGTTTTGAAACTCATATTTTTCACCCCAAGCCAGTTCATTCTTTTCATGTCCAAGAATTCTAGATTCTAGAGATTCTAAGGCTAACTCATAACCCTGAATTTCTAGTCTGGCTCTGCTATGTTTTTCTCTTTCACTATCATAAGTCTTTTAAATAGTTTTAAAGACTCTATACATGTTATAGAACAGTTTTGTACCTCATTGTCAAAATAACTTGATAAGCTTGAGGAGGAGATAGCCTTTAAAGCATAGTTGACTGGTTCTATATCAAAATCATTACTCTAGTCATGGCCTCCTAGACCATCTTAAGCCACCAGTGCTTGTGATGATGGGTTTAGTATGTTGTTGTTGCATACCTCCTGCCGATTACATCATTAGTTCTTTTCCCTTGGTTTCCTACTGATTTGCATTCTTAGCAAAGTTCCCTTTTCTTTGATAGTTGAAGCACTCAACTTTTGACTTATCAAAGGTAACAGGTTGTTTTCCTTTGAAATCCAAGTTCCTTATTGTCTTCTTAACGAATCTCTGCACCCTGACAGTCAACATGGCCACCTGCTATCTAATATCCAATTCTTCTAAGTCATCTTGATCAATCTGCTGCAAATCCTCATTATCAAGTAGAAGGACTGTTGCCGATTTGCCAAAGAAAGAGCACTACTACTTCAACAGCGCTTTGATTAGATGAAACCTGATTGATGAACTACTTCCTCTAAGCAGTATTAACTCCAAAATTTCCACTTGGCATAACTAACTTCATTAGAGCTTCGTAGTATTCTTAGAGGAAAGAAAAGCCAAGTTCATGAAATTTAGATGGAGGAAACTTGAAAGACTTTTTCATCTCATCTCCACAACTCTAATGTTAGTTTTATAGAGATCATCAATATTAACCTGGTCTATGTCTGGCTTATTTCTCATGATTAAGGCAATTTGACTCCATGAAGGAGGAATACTTCTTAGGAACTTTTGGTTGATATCTTCCTTTGATACTAGAGCACCATGAACCTCCAATTAACTTATGAGTTTTTGGAACCTATCATAAGCCTTATCTAGAATTTCATTTGATGTAGTGGTAAAGTTTTCAAACTGATGTTTTAGAACATTCTTTTGCATCTTTTTGGATTCTTCATTACCTCCAAACCTTGATTTAATTGTAGCATAGAGAGATTTAGCATTTGGAACATTATGAAACTTAAGGAGGTATTCATCAAGTAATGCTAAAAGCAAGATGCTCTTAACTCTTTCCTGATTCCTTTTGGCAGCCAGTTGTTTGGCAGTCTTAGGAGCAAGAGGAGCAGATTGTTCTCCTGATGGTGCAGCCTCTTTTTCTAGATCTCCATTGACAATTACATCCCATAGGTTATGGTTGTGTGACAGATATATTGTCGCATTCTCATGCTCCAAATATCATATTCTCCCTTCTTGATGATAGAGATTTTCATTGATGTGATAGTTGGTGGAGGAGTGTCTTGTTCAGCCATCTTACTGGTTTGATTTTAAATCTTCTTCAAATAATGGAGTTCTTCTTATTCAAAGTTTCCACACAAGCTCTGATACCACTTGTTGGATCCCTTACTAAATAGATCTTGAACCTTTAGCTTGCAAAAGGTTTGTTACTTTAGATAAATCCAAAGCAACAATAATAAAACACTGATTGAACACTATTGATTATGCAGAAACTAATCAACAATGCTAAGAAGAACACAAAAGATCTTTTATCAAACCTTTGTATTATAACTTGAATCTTACTAGGTTACAAATTATGATTGCTAATTGATCTCTATTGATCGGTGTTGATCTATATCAACTAACTATGCCTAGGGTTCCTTTTATATACTAAGGAAACCCTAATGGGCTTTAAAAAAATGCATATAAAGATCATGCATATCTTTTCCTAAGATACCTCATGCATATCTCTAACTCTAACTAACTTCTGCATAAGCAGACTTAACTATTACATAACCAGTACTAACTATAATGCACTACCAGTACTAACTATGATAACTCTTCTACCAGTACTAACAAATGTACTAGCAGAATTAACTATAATATACTAACAGAATTAAGTTTAGACCACTTAATTCCCAACAAGAATGCATCCAAACAAGGGAGGATAATTAATGCTATTGATGTTGATGAAGACATTACATTGGTTAATGTTCAAGATGATGCTGATAATGAAATGTTTTATGTAGATACTTTAAATGGTGAAGAAGTGTTTGTTGCAGGTCAAAATGAAAATGTTGTTGAAGAAATAGTTGATGTTGCTCAAGTTAGTACTACTGCAACAACCTTTACAATAACTACTGAAGAAGTTACTTTGACTCATGCTCTGGCTGACCTTAAGAGCACAAAACCCAAAGCTAAAGGGATTGCTTTTAGAGAGCCAGGTAAATCTATAACAACAACAACAATTTCTTCAAAAGGTCTATCTTAGGACAAAGGGAAAGGAATATTGGTAGAACTTGAGAAGCCTTTGAAGAAGAAAGATCAACTCAAGCTTGATGAAGAGATTGTACTTAAATTACAAGCAGAGATTGATGAAGAGGAAAGAATTCCTAGAGCTAAAGAAGAAAAGATTGATGAAGCCAACAATTAGGAAAGCATGAGACTTGCCTAATTGTATAATAGCCTAAAAAATATGGTAATCCCACTAGAGGGGAGGGGGCGGCCGAATTTAAGCAAGAAAGAAAAGGAAAGAAGACAACTTGATCACCAAGTTATTGACTCTATATAATGAATTGAGGATTCATTAGTTTAGGTGAATCTTGGATCACAAATCAAGCTATACTTCTCTTTTTCTCTCCCTCTTGTTCTTGGACGGCCAATCACCTCAAACCCACAAGGATTTTCGACTTGATATTTGGTTAAGAACTAAAAGTGTTTAGTTTTGTTTATCATGAATCAAGAACTTAGCATACTCGTATAAATCAAATTTGTTTGTGTGGATTATCCATAGAGGATATCTGCTTTGATATCTCACAATTGCTTCGTAAGTTTTAAGGATAAATTAGTACTCGTAACTTTTTACGTTTGATTGCTTGATCAAGAAACTAAAAGGTACGCTTTTTCGTTATAGTTTTATGTTATTAGCCGCTCGTATGGTGTTTTAATTACATAAAACCAGAAAAATTGCTAAAAACGCTTATTTTTGTGTGTTTTCTTGTGTTATTTGTTAGAGAACCCGTAGAACCGTAGAGGGGGTGAATATTGTCTTTTTGACTTCTTTAAAGTTTATGAAACTTCAAGTGTCAAAGGAACTGCGTGGTGTAGTGAACAACTTAGCAATATGAAAAATAAGTAGATAGATAGATAGATAAAGAGAGAGCGAGCGAGAGAGAACAAAATATATACTGGTTTGGGATGGAGGTTTAGACCATTTGTACGTCCAGTTGTGAATTCACGACACCTATATTATTCACTAGTATAATCCTTATGGTGGACTATAAACCGTATTACATGATGCGAATGTTGTAAACGCAGAAGTTTTACAACCCTCCCATGTAGTTTACCTAACCGTTGTAGTGTTGTATAGGCAAGACTCGGGGGGGGGGGGGGGGGTTATTATCGTTCTCTAGGGGAATAGTTTGGGTAGGCTCGAATTGTATGGTTACTAAGGTCTAGAGGTTGAGAGAAGAATATATTTTTGTGTTTTTATATTTTCTTTGAAAGCAAGTAAAATCTCGGGTTTGAAATGGGGTTTGATTAAACTAATTAACTACTCCTAATTCTAAACTAATTACAGAAAACTAAAGTGATGGAAAAACTCTTATGGTTAAACAAACGTGTTTACCTAATCATGCACTACTCCCTAGTTGTTTTTTCCGATTTTATTACCCGTCACCCTCGTAATGGAATATGTAAGTATCTAATAAATTAAACACCTAACTTGGAATACACCCATATGGCAAGGTGGTATGAAGACTATTGCGTGGGTATCCTCTAACCTAACTGTGTTTCCCTAGACGACTTCGTTTTGCAATTAAGAAGCTAGTTTTCTAAATCCTAACGAGCACATCATTAACAAGAAGTAATAACAAAAGATAAACAACTAGGTTTCAAGTAATCATAAGCAAACACAATTATATTTAGCCAAGCATGTTATTTGAAAGAGAAGAACAATCAATCAAATAACACATAGACATATCGAATGATTAAAAAGGATAAAGAACTTCACTTAAATTAAACATGTAGTTATAATGAGTGTCAAGGGTTAAGAAACCCTAAAAATCGACCTATATGTCTGCTCCAAAGCTTACTAACGATTTCCACATGATTTTTCCACACAAAACATGAAAAATAGAGTTTGTATATATATGGAATAAGTCACGACAGTGTCGCCTTGAGAATTTGACGACCACACGTTGCAAATCCAAGCTTCATCAATAATCTTGTAAGGTTGAGTCTTTGTCCCATTTCTTCTTCAATTGGGACCAAGTCACGTGTATTTCCTCCAAATGCTAAAATAACAAAAAGAAATGATTAAGCATGATAAATGAGGATATTTGCATGATTTTGGGGGTTAAATAACCTCGAAAAAGTGTATAAAATTACACTTTATCAAATACACCTACACTTGGGATTTGATTGTCCTCAAGCAAATGTGCTTTTCTACCTAGTATATAGCAAAGTCGAGGACAATTAACCTACTCAATAAAGATAGTGTATGGCATAACCGGATAGACCTCATAATTAAAATCATGGAAATTATATACTAGCACCTCACATAAGTGTTTGGATTCTCTCTTTCTCTCGGGTGTAATAATGAATGATAACAATATAGTAAACAGAAAAATAACACTCACTACATGTAATAGTATATAAATTACCATAAGCTTGATAAGGGATCAAAAACCTCCACCACTTTGGCATAAGCACCTAGGAATTACTATCAAAGAGGTCTTTAAAAGGTTGTGATGTTTAGGTGTAGGGTAAAGGAAACACGGTTGGAGATATTTGGGGAATTTTTTTAGTGGTGGCAAATTAATTATGTACAAGAATACATGTAAAAAAGCGGTGATAAGGCAAGACTCGACGAAACTAGGACAATAATG